>OY982572.1:13795175-13882907 GCA_963859945.1 Euplagia quadripunctaria | reverse complement strand
TACACTTTTACTGTACACGCTTTATTTAACTTAACAATTTCACTGGAATCTATTTCCTCTATTATAACAGCCTATTTTGAAAATTACTTATATTCTTGATAGCCACTTCAACTAAATGCTTTTGCTTGGATTTACCTCAGAGGTGGATCAAACGTTGTTTGAAAACAAAGCCTATAAGCATATTTTCTTTGTTCGTTAGGTAACACTAGCACCTCCACTGGGGGCGAAGGCGCGGCTCAGCCGTCCTCGGAACCCGACCCGGCGCTGGACTCGATGCACATGATGTTGGACCCACATTTGAGGCCTATATCCCCGGATCTCAACAACGAGGAGTCCAAACGAATATTTGAGGAGCATAAACAACTTGCGCAGGAGTATCTAAAGGTCGGTCATTAATTTTTATTTCATCCTGTCCATACAATGACCGTTATCAATCGATAGAAAAACCATTTAAATTTTTCCCACATTTTCCGGGAACCTTTCTAATTTTTCTTTGTTTAAAAACCTATTATGTACTATCATGTACATTTTAAAACTAAATTTAGTCAAATCATCAATCAGGCATTTTATTTTTTAGTTTGTTCTTATTTATAAATATTATTTTAGAGCAAGTTTGTGAGAATCTATTTTCTAAATAACAAGTTTTTCTTAAAATAACTGTTTACAAAGCTCTTTAATTTATATCTACAAATGAATAGTCGTATTTGTGTTTCTGTTGACATCTGAGTATTTGATAACAAGTGTAAGTCGCCGCGATGGGATCCTGTCTTTATCTCCCTTCTCAACTTGTAATGTCTTACAACTTGCCGCATCAGGTTACCAAAATTGTCTGCTTCATATATTTTTATCATTGTCTCATAATATTATTTAAAAAAGTTCAGTTTATAGTTTGCAGCTGTCGATATCTGCACATGACGCACCGTAGATATTAATTACTTACCTAAGTGTATATTCATTAGTAACACACTATTTGCAAATTTTCAGATACAGACCGAGTTTGCTTACCTCAGTAATCACAAAGCAGAGATGGAAGAAAAAATGGACGACGAAGAATTGCGGCAGAAGAGGGAGATTGTACAGTTAGAGAAAGAGAAGGTATATAAACCAGATTATCTTATGAAAACAAATGGTTTTTATTAGATTAATTTTGCAAATTTTAAATGTATAACACCAAACTATAGTGAGATTTGCTAATTATAAAATCATTATGCCATTGGATTGAATAATATATATCCTAGGCTTGTGCTCTTCTCAAAAATTATGCCATCAATATTTTTTTCAACGGGACTTCTCATAAGCTATGTACTGTGGTCTAATGTGTTAGTCGCCTCTACACTATAAGACCTACTTATAGTTGACAGTAAGTAACCAATAAGTTTTTTTTTTTTTACAGGAGTCACTGATCAAATTATACTGTAGTCTGAACAAGCAATTAGCTCGAGTAGAAAACGACAGTTGGATCCACGCGGAGGAGCTGCCGCACCAGTGACGGCGGCCGGGCGGGCCGCGCACCGGCCCGGCGTGACGTCACTCGACCCGCTATGGCCGCGCGGCTACCGGGCGTGACGCCACCCGAACCGCTATTGCCTCGCGGCGGCCCGGCATGACCAGCTATTGCCGCGCGGCGGCCTGGCGTGCCATTACGGGACCCGCTATTGCCGCGCGCCGGCCCGGTGTGACATCACGCGACCCGCTATTGCCGCGCTGCGGGTGGACGCTCGTTAGTGGAGGCTACTTTAGTACTCGTGTATCATTGATCTCAACGCACCAAATGAGCCTTCGTTCTTGTCTCCCTATATATATACAGGAAGTTTAGTTGTAATGCATGTTTTATATGAACGATGTTATTCTTCTGCGCTATTTAACAAATTATCTTCATTTTGCTGTTTCTGTGGCTACTACTTTTTCATCTTTACTAATTATACCACCACCATACACGAATTTATAATTTTTTTTTTCTTATTTAGCACGTTTTAGTGCTTTAAATGAGATTGTTATCAACCGCTATTTTTTTCAATGTAGACACAACATTACTGTAGTTTGTCTCGTTTGATTCCTTATTTGTGTGGTATGCTATTGTTTTGATTGTATAAATGTAAAATAGTATATTAGCATTAGTATTAAGTTATATGTTAAGTTTAATAAAGATTTCTGAAATATTTTTTCGTCTTAATATGTCAACAATATATTACAACAGAATTTAGAAATTTAGTATATTGGTATTATTAGTATTATACAAATATACAAAGATATTCGGAAAGTACGTATCTCGGGGCCACAGGTTTGAAGATGAGAGGGTTGCCACTACTTCAATTAATCAGATAAACTTTTGTAAGCATTGGTACATTAGTAAGTAAGCGAGACGGACTATACGCAGTGCGAAATATAAGTGATTGCCGCGCTGTGCCGAGTCTGGGTTCTTTGCATCCGATGTTTGAATGTTAGTAAAAAAACTGCTTTAAAAAACAAGTGATCGGCACTTGTTTTCACACAGTGGTCGGATCACCAGAGTCGATTATGCCTTATTGATCTTTGAATAAAATCCAAGTAACAATAGCATAAAAACGGAATTTGTTGCAAAACGAACGGCGGTAGCTAAGCGGATTGAAGAAACAAAGAATGCTTATTACTTTTCTCAATTTAAGAATTGCGTTTCTAAACCAAAAAAGATGTGGAATTTAGTAAATACCTTAGCCAGTAATAAAATAAAACAAAATAGTGCTCCCTCAAAATTATTAGTAAACTCACAAGTCATCACTGACCCGTCCAATATTTGTCAAATTTTCAATGAGTAGTTTACCACTGTAGGCCCCCTTTTAGCAAACGATATACCTAAATAATTTCACGAAAATTCTCTTCACGCTTTACCAAAAATTAAATTACATGATAAACCTATCTTATCTACCCTTGAACCTTGTACTGCCACTGAAATCTCTAAAATTATCTCAAACCTTGATTCTAACTGCAGTACTGGTTTAGATGGCATCAGTACCAAATCGATCAAATGCATTAACAAAATAATCTCAACTATTTAAGTGGTTGCTTTAATAAACTACTCATTAATGGTACATTTCCTGATTCCTTGAAGATGGCTAAAGTTACTCCCATTCACAAGTCAGGGTCTACAATGGACCCCGGAAACTATCGACCAATTTCAGTACTGTCGGTTTTATCGAAAGTACTAGAAAAAATTTTGCACAGCCGATTAGAAAAACATTTAAATGCTATTAACTTTCTTTCAGATAGACAATACGGATTTCAACCAAAAAGTAGTACTCTAACAGCGACAATAGATCTTGTTACAAAAATAAAACAAAATATAGACAAAAAAAACTTGGTTCTTGGAATTTTCATTGATTTGAAGAAAGCATTTGACACGGTTAGTCATAATTTACTCATAAAAAACTGGAAACTATAAATATTACTGGTAATGCATTAAAAATCTTTAAATCATATCTGAGAAACAGGTCGCAAGTTGTAAAGATTGAAAATAATTGCCAAAGTGAAGCTCTTCCTATAACATGTGGTGTTCCTCAGGGATCTATACTAGGTCCCTTGCTTTTCCTAACCTATATAAATAATATTCACGAAATTGGACTTCACGGCCATCTTACCCTATACGCAGATGACACTTGTCTATTCTATTTTGATTCATCTATTAACAACATAATCACCCAACTCAAAATGATATAAATAAATTAAATTCTTGGTTTAAATACAATCTTCTTACAATAAATATCAGCAAAACTTGTTATATATTATTTAAACCTAAAAACAAAAAGATACCCCAACACGAACCCCTAACTATTAATAACGTACCCCTTCAGCAAAGATCGTGCGAAAAATATCTAGGATTGAGATTGGATAGTTCACTATCATGGAATATTCATCTAGAACACGTCAGAGCTAAACTTGTCTCCCTACTTGGATCACTGCGCAACATAGTTCGATGTATACCACATAACCTTCGTTACACTATTTATAACACCTTAGTCAAACCACATTTGCTATATTTGATCGAAATTTGGGGCACTTCCGCCAGGACAAAATTAGCAGGTCTCCAAGTAGTTCAAAATAAATTAGTTAAAATGATTTTTAATTATCTATATCTCACACGAACCAATAAAATCTACGAAGAAACAAAATTAATGAACATTAAGCAATTATATATATTTAACACATGCATATTTGTCCGTAGGGTTCTCCACAAAACTATCCAAAGTAATATAACATTAAAAGAAATCTCTAACCGCAGTAGTCGTCGTGCCAGTTTCATAGTCCTACCAAAACCAAGAACCCACAACTATGGCAATAAAACCATTACTTTTGAAGGAGCACAGACTTACAATAAGTTACCGTCGAATGTAAAAAATATAAAATCGTTTAGTGCATTTAGGACTGAACTACATAAATACTTACTGCAATCACCCTGAATGCACTGGATTGAAAGTGACGAACCTCACACTATCTAAGTACTTATGTTAAAATCGTTCTCAAGTAAGTGACATGTATTTGTTTTTATTGAGAATAAATTCTTTAAACCTAGAATAAACAAAAAATAAATGTTTTATTTAAAGTAGGTATACGGTACGAATCATTTCAACTCAAAAGTATTGCGAACCACCATCCACTACTTTCTCCCATCTTTCTGGCAGCATTTGAATTCCACGTCGGAGAAACGATACTTTTGAGGTTATGAAAGAATAGACCCATTATTCATATCTTCATAAGAATGGAAGCGATGCTTAGCCAGGCTATGTCCCATCGAACGGAATAGGCGAAAATATTAAGGGGCTGTCTGGTGAAGACGGCAGGACTTTCCATTCCCGCGTTTCCAGATAGGTTTTGCTACATATAGCCGAGTGTTGTCATGCAACAAAATCACTTTATCGTGTCTCTGCTCGTATAGCGGCGACATTAATTGAAGTTGTTAGCGATACCCCGTGATAGTCCCATTGAGTTTGAGGAGCTCGTACTACCCTAACGACTTCGATCACTATTTTGAGGAGGCTATTGAGTGGGTCTTATCCGAAGTTCCTTCATCGTGAAGAAGTGCCATCAGGTCTTTCTGTTGTTCAGATACCTATATCTCCAATACCTAGGCCGTAGTCCCAAAACTGATCTTCCCTCATCAAGAACGTCTATGCCTAGAGTTACCCGACCGAATATATTTTAACCATACCGTAAATGCAAAAGGGCTGCCAGCAAATATGCTCACCGATTCTAAAATGAAAAATGGGTAATGATTATGGATTTCCAAATCTAGATTTTGGAAATGGAAAGACAACTGTTTTAGTCTAATTTTCATGGAAATAAAGACGTATGACGTAAAAAATAAAGGATTTATTTAGTGATTTACATATACACAAATGAGAGCGAAATCATAGCTAATCGTATTCTATTTAAAGAGAGAGGGTTTTAAGGGATATGTTGTTCTGGGTTCTACTGGAGAAAACTACCGTAAAAGACTTTTGACCCTCTGTTACTCAAGGTAGAGGTCAGTGGTGGTCATAAAAAAGGGGTTCTGTAGATAACACTCCAAAGTCCTAACATTGTGACATTTTCTTCTTCTAGGTATAATAAAAACCTAAAAAATAGTATGTGCGGTTATTCTTACCTACCTTAGATTACTAAGTTAATAATAAAGTTGAACTGAGAAATCTCTTTTGAAAAATCTATAGCCCGTAGGAAAATCTACTACGATTCTACTACTTTTAAGCGAGCACGTAAAGTAAACGAATCCTGCGGCCTTTAGACTATTGATACTGTATTTTTTTATATTTCTACGGTCAGAAAAATGAAATAGGAAACAATAAAACAAAATCGTCAGTCCAAATAATTTATTTCAATTGTCATAGTCACAATATAGTTTTTTTTTGGAATGGTAAATGATTGTAACAGTTACTAATGATGTTATTGGCACTTCTGGTTGTTATTCATCAAAATACTAATCGAGATTCAAACCTTACACAAATAAATGCTTCCTCGATGAACACAACATTGTGTTATGGTTGTATTACATGGACGATTGTTCACATAAAAGTTATGTACAATAATTACAATAATCGTCAACATGACTACAACAAGGGGCCCAAACGAACGGACCTCTCACTCCGAGGGTCCGCTCGCCGCCGGCTCGGCCACTGTCCAATACAATGTTATAAACAAAATACAATACAGACGACTGAAAAGAAAATCTCGACAATCTATAGTTATTCAATTTATTATATATCTATTACAACTGTGTATAATTTAGGTAAATAAATAAACTTGCAAAATTTCTACTACACTATTACAAATTTACATTTTTATACAAGTGATATGATCTTAAGTGTATCAAATAAATAGCGAAAAGCAAATTAAATCAAATCACTAACCAATTTAATATATTCATAATACAAATAATTGAGCATCGAGAGGAGTGATCTCAGCCCATTATTTTATAGGTATATAATTTGCATAAAATGTTGATATTAAAATGCCAATCAATTATGCGACTTGTTAAACAGTCGCGTTAATATATTTTCGTTGTTAGAACTCGATATATAAGGAAATACTGCATCATACATATAATAATAATTGTAATTATAATAAACAATAAAGGAATGAATCTGCTAAAACTTTGACTTAGCTACTGATTCTATACTAATATGAGAAAATAATAATAGGAAATAATAAAGGCAATTCCATCACGCCTTTTTAATGTACACTAAAATGTTATTATTATATTATCTCCTATCAATAACGCACTGATTTGAAACATCATAAAAATAATTAAGGCAACAGTTGTTTGTTAAAAATATAGAATTATTGTTACACGCACAAGATTGTTGTTTTGTAAGTATAACAATAACGCACATGAAGAGTTTCCTTAGCTACGTATAATAATCTCCCACGTGCAGTCGTCGCTGCCACACGCGCACCGAACACAACAGACGTCAACTAGATCATATATTATGAAGATTGCCGCGTGCTAACGGCCGTACAATATCAACAGTTCGTAGAATAACTAAATTATATTAAAAAACTTTATTTCGTTAAAGTTCAGTATCGGATTGTTTCTGGCAACATGAAGGCAGTATGAGGGGTGCGACACTGACGTGCCTCTAGCTTCACTAATCGATCTATGACAAGACAAAGGTAGGCATTTCGACCCTATCATAAGAGGCAAAAATTAGCACCGCGAGCATAAAATTATTCTTTACAAATATGACTTTCTTGAATACGATAGGTCATACGTTATGATCAAATTGTTGGAAGAAATACACTTATCGGAATTAAACGTTTATAGAAAATACAGTAAGTATATATCAAGAAATGTTAGAATAATCTTGTATAATAGGTACTGGAGAAAGAAGTAATAATATTGACGTTAGAGGAAAACATTGTTTAGTAAAGAGACATAAACAGCTAATTGAATAAATTTACTTAATTTTTAGTGGTCATGGAATGGAGTATTTCTGTAGAGACGGCGAACTCGTTGGCCTTGTTAGATTGAGTATCAGACGTCTCTACTAATCGCTCGTTCATGGCTCAAACACCAGTCGAAATACTTACTATTATAACGTATTTCGATACAACTAACTACTTTCGACACGCAACTCTAGTTTTCTTTTTCATATAAAATTTAATAAATATCTCTCGCAATTTCGTACTTCTATTCAAACAAGAAATAAAGTCAAATAAAGCACCCTCTAAACACATGTGACGCAATACTAAATTGAGCAACATTTACTGGGAATACAACAAATTACAGCGTTTATAATATATTGTCAACAGTTCTCGGGACCTCGTGGGTCGATATATTAAATCTAATTGATATAAACTTTCAGATATAGGAATAAGGAATAAAATCTGACATCTAACGAGAGGGGAAGACTGGTATGGTCAATTGTTGTTATTCCTGAAACAAAAATGAGTTCATTAACTTTAGACAGTTTGGTTTGAAAGATACTCGTAATTTGGACTTTTATTAGTCTTTTCTGTAACAAGGTAGTTGGAATATCAGAGCAATACTTAACAGTCAAGAGTATCTCGTAGAAGAGCATTACACTTACAATATCGTACAATGATGTGCGAGGCGACATTGAAGGGTCAATTAATATTTTTGTGGTCTACCGACTTAGGAGGAATCCTAAAGGATCAATCGAGAAATATACTTATCAGGTAAGATTCGTATTACTTATATGGACTACGGTCATACTACTAAGATATATTTTTAGTCATAAGGGGTAAACGAGCAGACGGGTCTTTTGATGGTAAGTGACTACAGCCGCCCATGGACACCTGCAACTCGAGTTACAAGTGCGTTGCCGGCCTTTAAGGTGGGAGTAGGGAAAGGGGGGGGGAAGGAGTGTGCGGGGAGGGGGGGAGGGAAAGGGCCTCCGGTAACCTCACTCACTCGCTGAAATACAATGCAATCATTGCTTAACTGCCGGTTTTCTGTGAGGCCGTGGTATCACTCCGGTCGAACCGGCCCATACGTGTCGAAGCATGGCTCTTCCACTTCAAATATATTTATCGACTGATCGTTCAGGATTCCTCCTAGGTAGGTAGGTAGGTAGGCACCTGCGCTGGGCACTAGCTGCGCGCGGCCTGCGCGCGTCGCGCCTGCCACTTGAAGTCGACCTGCATGAGCCACTGCTGGCCGCGCGAGCGGTTGCACGGTCGCAGCACCGGCTTCCAGATGTCCGACGATTCTGGCTTTTCTAGGCACATGCGTGTGTTTGTGTGCTTTATTGTTCGTAACTGAAACGTTAAATATTAATATTATTTATTTGTGTTGTCACAATTATGTTGGTCCTTATTGTCATGAGTGAGTTTATTCGTGTTTAGTTGCCTAGACCTCTCTAAGGGCTCCGTCCACTTGGAGTGAGTCAGGCTCCAGAAGTATGCGTGATACTGAGCTTCTTGGACCGATTAGTTAACTCGCCTCGCCACCTAGGTGATTGGAACTAGTTTGACGGTACTTTTCGTCTTCGCAACCAAAAAAATAAAGTAGTTTTTTGAAAATGAGTTAAATATATTTGACTTCTTTCGACAAAAGAAGTTACCTTAGTATCATAAGTCCACTCCTGGTTGCCGCGCATGCCGTGACAGCGGATGAGCTTGATGGGTCCACGACCGCTGGCTGCATCTAAGCAGTTGTCGTCAGACATTATTTGCTTCCGCTTTGTGTAGGCGAACACCTGAAAATTGAGTTCCTTCTTTAAAGATTTATAATAAACCGACAAATATGTATAACACAAAATAACGGAGACAGGGATTAATTGATGGACGTCACGTAAGCGATGTTGTACCATGAAAAGTATCTGTACCAATACTGGCCTATTCATAGAGATATAAGGATAGAGTGCGCTAATGATACTTCTTCACGTAAACGGGAGCGATAAAGGAAAATGAAGAGATCTTTTTAGCTGAGCGCTGTGATTGGCTGCTGCTCTAGAGGGCAACTGTCATAGAGATAAAAGAATATCTATCTATACCTCTATGGCAACTGTCTTTCGGGAAGAGGGAAGCTGGAAGACAGCTGGAATATGTATTGTAAACACATGAAAGATACAGAGTATATTTTTTTATCATACATGCATAACAACATTTTTTTTTGTTTTAGAGTTGAATCTGTATGCAAATGATTGTATACCTTGTTAGTAACTTGCAATATGAGGCATTGCATGTAAAGTCGAGTATTCTCCTATTGAGAATAGTAGTTTACATGTATTAGTTGAAAAAATCTTAACCTATAAATTTTTGTGATCAAGAATAAGAATGCGGAATAATAAATTAATAATTTTTAGCGGCCAATAGCATTTAATAACATTTTGTAAAATTTCATAAACTAAAATTAGTGTATAATAATTGTACTTTAATCAACGATGGATTTTTTCTAAAAGAGACAGAAAGGACACTCTGCAGCCATCTCTTTCTTTGCCTTTATCGCAGTATTCAGCCTCTTGCTGACTCTATTCTTATATCTCTACTAAATTGGTCTAGTGGTTTGTAATCCTGACTGCTGACCTTGGTGTGAAGTGCGTATATGCGGTAAGTAATGTTCCCCAATATTTCTTACGTCATAGATCTCCTTCCTCATATGTTTTTATTCAAACATACACAATTCTATACATATATACTAGCTATCTACGTGTAAAAGTAACTTATGTTAACTACTGACTGGCTTTTAATAAACTCATAGTTTGTATTAGTTAACTCAAGTGATTATCTACACATCTTACTTATATATATATCTTACTTATCTACAACTGTATTTACGGACATGCATTATACATACGGGTTTCAGCAAATAGGGGGAATAAAGAGCTAATTAAAGTATATTCGTAAGAGTGCGTGGACGACAGTGATAAGATGGTGGCATATTGGGTTGTGACCGAGTTCTTTTATTCTATTGTTTGATGACACGTCACGTTGTGATATTGTTGCCAGCAGTTTTGAACACTAAAAGAACTTTAAGTATCTCCTTTTTGGGAACTGAAACCCCTATTTTAAGTTTTTAGACGAAAACGCTTGCACGGCAAGAACACGTTCACAAAAAAAAGCATTACACTCATACATACATACAAACACACAAGTCAAGCTAATAAATGCGTGTTACAAAAACAACTTTACATGATTGATTTGAAGATTTGAGATTTTTAATCGACTTCAAAAAGAATGAGGTTTACAATTTAGCATTTTTTATAGTTTGTTAATTGTAAACTTACTTTTGTTATCCCATTGAAGGCGATTTTCTTTTTAAAAGATATGACTTTAAAGAAATTTTTTTATGAAATATTATTTTTTCTAAAAAAAAGAATTTATCACTACTGTTATTCTTAATATCTGTTAAGTTTATTCGTGGCCGAGTGAAATGTTACATAGAGTACAGGGGTCACACTGAAAGTTTTTAGAAAATAAAAAACGGAATGATATAGAAGCCTATTAATATTTTTATTGCTTTTTGACGTAGTCTCCGTTCCTTTCTAAGCACCGTCGCTTACAATGGAACCATTGACTGAAGCAGTAAGCCCACCACTCTTTTTTAGGGATCTCTTATACGGGTTTTTCTAACGTAGCCACGACATCTTCAGGATTCATAAAACGAATTGTTCTAAGTTTATCTTTTATTTTTGGAAATAAATGTAAGTCATAAGGTGCCAGATCGGGACTGTAAGGAGGATGACTCACTAGCTCCACACCTTCGACAGACAAATTTTCGATAGTCCGTCTGGCGGAGTGAACTGGAGCGTTGTCGTGGTGGAGGAGGATCCTGCTTATTGGGTGCTACTGTCTAACATTTTCCAAGACAACTGGTAGACAGTGACTGACATACGTTGCGAAATGACCCGTCCGTCCAAAGAATGAGGCAATCATCTTTTTCCCTTGACTTCTGCCCTTTTTTACTTTTGTCGGCAAATTTTCGAATGGATCCATTGCGCAGATTGTCTTTTGGTTTCGGGTTTGTAAAAATATAATATTATCCAGCTTTCATCACCTGTGATGGTGTCATATACAACATTCGAGTCGAGGTGACTCGAATGTTGTATATGACACGTTGTACTTTTCAGGCATTGAGCGGCACTAATCCAAATGACGGCGTTTTTGACCTTCCGTCAAATTATGAGGTATCCAGCTGGTACAAAGCTTTCTGACGCCTAAATGTTCATGTAAGACTTTTTATACTAGACTCATACCAATGCCTAAAGCTACCCGAATCTGTTGATATGTCACCCTTCTATCAGCTTCCAGCACTCACGATATCTTCAGTAGTCGCCGTAGAAGGACGTCCTTCTCGAGAATCATCAGTGAGTTTGCTTCGACATCGTTTAAACTCATTAAACCAGTTGTAAATGAAATGCCAATCGAAGTCTAAGTTGTGTGTTGTGTAAGACCGCAACGAAAGTCAAAGTTTGTAAAAACAAATGACATAATATGCCATTACAACAATGATTACAAATTATGTAATCATTAAACATCTACAGATTGCCAAAGAGTTCATAATTCGATATTTTAATAAATGTTTCATCGGCTGCTTTTCTTACTGGCCTATTCTAAAAACTTTCAGTGTGACCTATGAAATGTAATGTCAGATGATACAACATGACAAATCCTTACTTGATTGAAATTAGCAGCTCGAACGTTCCGGTGCTTTGAATCTGTGGTCTATCATAACAATCGAAATACTTTAGTATTTAAATAAAAGAAAATAGTTCATTAAGTTATTAACAGTAATCTAATCACATGGATTCGAGTTTAGGTAAACAATAAATTGTTATCACTTAACATTGATCGGAAAATTTTAAGGCCAATTTTGAGTAACGATTTAAAAAAATAGGGTGCAACTATGGATAAAATGGGACAGTATTTAAAGTTATCAATTTGATACCTTTTTTTTCGAATCATGTTTTTTGCAAACCTTGACTTTTTTGTTGATCATCGCCGCAAATCTTCGCTAAAAACGATTCTAGTCACGTGTACAGTCTAAATACACTACAGTGCTTTCTGAATTATTAGTTATCTAAAGTACAGTGCTTACTGAATAATTAGTTATTTATTCCGTAGATATAAACATGCAATAGAAATTTCAACGCTATAAAATATTTCTGAATTAACTAATAAAACTAAAAGGCAAGCAGGATGATCTGTATCATCATTTTTATTTTAGAAAATTAAATTTTACAATGAATATGACTGAATAATTAAAAATGTTTTTTAATACAAACCCAATGCAGTTGAAGATGCAGACCACTGGATCCTATTAAAAACTACGTAACTAAGTAAGCCGGCATATAATTCAATCATCACTGCAGTAAATCTAAATTGGAAAAGATATAATATAAAATAATTACCTGGTTGCCACCCATCCCATGGCAATATCCCATGCCAAGTGGCTGACCAGCCTTGCCGCCGAGGGTGTCCAAGCAATTGGACGTCTCGGCATTACGTATCTGTAAGTGTAAGCATTCTTAATTTGAAATCGGGATTTCAATGGTTTTACAATATATAGGGTATTAGACCTGGGAAGTGTGAATACAATATTATGCCTGGGAAGTATAAATACAATATTAGTTTTTTAAAGATTACATAGGTACCTAGATATAGTTATTAAAGACTTTGGTAACAACGAAAAAAGGAGGTGATGATGATTCAAACTGAAAATGAAAGCGCAAGCGCAGTGTTTATGCTGCTAGTTCTCGAAAAAGTAAAACTCGAGGAAAGTAAATGTAAAACAATAAAGTATAACGTATTTTTGCTCTAAAATTGTATAAAAAACGTTTTCTAATGTGATAAACCCGAGTCTGTAACGGCTTTATGATAGAGGCTCTATCAGTTGTGAGATCTTAAAATCATAGTGTTGGCAACAGCGCCACCTTCTTCTAAGTAAAGGAACTAAAGGGGAATATTGTAAAATATTTCAAACTACCTACTGATAAAATAATACAAATCTTCTAGAAGGAAAGGTTTGAAATGCAATGGAGTAAATTATATTGCGTACCATAATACGTATCAGAAACAGATATTGATAATAAAATAGAAGTAGACACAACTGTACAAACACTAGTAATCATTGTCTATTGTTATCATTTCCTAGTCGATAATATGTAACAACGTATAGTGTGGACACATACTTGTAGCAATATGTCTACACTAGATAAAAACAAAGAAGATATAAAGTACATATAATTGAACACCAAAACTTTGACTTCAATTATCACTTCAGTGAGATTTTGTGGGACGCTAAGTTTGTGGGCTTTCTATTTGAAATAAAATTACCAACTCATGAGGGGCGGGGTTGCTGTTTTATTTATACACGTAGGAATTAATGTACGCGTACCATGTAGAAAGTGTAAGTTTCATTGAAAGGCACTAATAGTAGTGTCTTGGCGGCAAAAATTGTATATTTGTTGTTTTTTTTACAGAGACTTTATGTAGTACTCTTTAAAAAAAACAGTTATAGGCAGCAAGTTAGTACAGATGAAATTAATCAAATTTACTGGTTTACATTAAACACATCAAGCAATACACTGGAATTCAATACTTAGTTAAAAATCGCAATACTTAAATTACAAGTTTCACTCAGTCTTCTTCCAATAAGTTGAAATATTCCTACAATAAAATATACTTCGTATAAATCTCACCTCTCCCAAATAGTAATAGTCGAGCGGCATCTGACTCTCTGGATAGATGTTCTCGAGGTACCAACGGAAGCTCTTGCACTTAAGTCGTTCTCTCAGCGCTCGTCGCTCACTGACGTCACCAACAGGTACATTCAGTGCTCCTGCTCGGTACATGATACATTCAGTGTTGATACAATTTCAAGAGCAATCTTGTTCGTCTGATTGTGTCTAATTGTTACTACGTCAAGTAAAGATAATATATGTTCTTTATTAATTCAAGTTTTAGTGTAGAAATTCATAATAATATTTATATTAAAACAAAATTTTATTAAATATTGAGTACTCTTTTTCAACAAACTTTCTCATTCTGCTATGAGACTTGCTCACTAGCGTCCAGTGGCAAAAGTACTTATCGAGAATATAAGGCTACTAGAGGTGTTAGTCTAGCTACCGATCTCGATCTATTTAATATGAACCAATTAGTATATAAAAAAAATTACAAAAGCTACAAATGTTAGTCATGAAGCATGATCATTTTATATCCAACAGAGATGATGAATTAAAAATAAATGTGTAAGCGATTGTGTTAATGACGGGTTAATTTAATTAAAATGACAAATTCAAGCAAAATTTTATCCTTGTGAAAATATCTGCAGTCCTGTAAAACAATGCAATAATGTATTTGATGACTTTCAATTAAGTATTTTAAACACACTTTGTGTGTATTGCCATTATATTTTATGTAATTAAGTTCACTATTTTTGAAGGCAATACTAGTGAGGTGAGACAATCAAGTAAGTAATTCAGTTTACAGATATATTCTTCGGATTGTATAACACTTATTTATATTTCGTCAAAAACAAAAAATAAATAAGATATTTTGATCAGTATACGGGATTAACTTTCAATAAACTTATTGTCCTGCTCGTCTCAAATGTAATCACATTTCTAATCAATAGCTTGGAGATTCAATTCATTTTTGTTTTCAATGGCTAATTAATCCTGCACAACTGACGATCAGTTACACACACAAAGAAAATAGAACACGTTGCCTTAGTTTTTTATTCTGTTATCGCAGTTTTTTTTTCATATTATAACGCTTATCGCTTAAACCACCTGTTCTGAGTTTAGTCAACTACTAGGCCCAACAGTTTGCAGCTTGTCGACTATTTTGCATAAGAAATTGACTTCATAGTTTATGTATACAATGTGCAACTCAATTGCTGTTTCCGCTTGATAGTGCTAATAGCCACATAAATTGTAATGTGCATTGTAAAGGTACTTCACATGGATAGATTGTGTGAAAAATACAGTCGAAAGGGAAGCGGGATATTCTTTTTTTTTTTAAGTAAAGTATTGTTATATTATATATTATACTAGCTACCTGGTCACGTGTTGCTGTGGTTAGGTAATATGAAATAAAAAACTAAAAAATACAATCCTAGGTGTCTCTCAAGTTGGACCAAATTGATCACATTGTGTAAAATTTCATTAAAATCAGTTCATTACATTGGGAGTCCATCACGAACAAACAACGTAAAAATGTTTTATACATGTAGAAGATAGATTATTTTACTACATTTTTGAGATTGTACTCAAGATAAGATTCATTTAAACAGTATATTAGTGATGTTCAATAAACAATATTCTATTTAAATACAATATATTTATGAATGACTAAATACTGAAATAATTATTAATCTCTTTAGATATCTTTACATTGTTTATTATACTAAAACTGGATGTATCCATGTCCTTATATATGTCCGTACATATATCCACGTATGTAATATGTATCCTACCTTTAAGAAATCATTGAAATAGAATTAAGGATTCAGTCCTAACCTTTTTGAATGCCAGAAGAATACTCAGTATTATTAATATTAGAAACCTATTTGTTTTTAATTGCCATTAATTGTGACTCAACCCAGAACAGAGGCACTAAACAAAGCATAGCCATATACCCGGATTAATATTGTAGTAGAAATGCTTCCAGTCATCAAGCCAGACTTCAGCGAGTCGCGCGTTGTTGTGGTTGACGACGCGGCCGGTGCCCCCGGGGAACGAGTAGGGCGTCGTCTTGCGGAACACGTGGCCCACGTGCGAGCACGGGGAGATCTCCAGCCGGCCGCCGCACATCCACACCTGGCGCGGCCCACCGTGTTATATACCCAAGCGGTTGTTCAGGAAGAGTTCCATAATATTCACTTATATATTTAGGCAGTTATTTAATTGAAAGCAAAGAAAATCACAACAAATTGGTCAATTTTCTGATTCAAAAGACAAGATCGATTTCAGGACGAACTATTTTGTATAAGTAATTTTTAACAACCAACATGGCAGACAAGTCACTTTTTATGATAATGCCATTATTAGTAGGTACAAATAAATCACACTTATGCAAAAAGATTATATCCTTTTGGTCTTAGCTTTTACACAGACAATAAGAATAATATAAAGTTAACTTTAAAATGAACCGACCTTGATAAATTTGAATCTATATAAATGAAGTTGTTATTAGACGTAATTGAAAGTAACATGTATAAAACAAGGACCTACATAAATATACGTATTGATAATAAGCGACATCATTCAATTTTAGAGTTAATTATAGTTTATATGCAATATGAAAACGACTGTGTAATTATTTTTCCTGCTCATGCAATCGCCAGAGAACCCCGCTGTATAATTGTACAAAAATTTGTTTTGCACCGAAAAAATATTTACATTATATTTCCTCGCTAACATCTATACTACAAAACATTGTTTACATCATCATTTAAGATAAACCCAAAATTAATAAAATAATTAACGATACAAGTAATAAAAAACAAAATTGAAAGAAAACTGACCAATTGCCGTTTAATATAAAAAAAGACGTTATACCCTTCCTGAAGATATATATAATTAGCTTGTTCATTGTACACATAAAGATGCTATCGCATAATACTCATTGAACGATATAAAACAATTGATTGTTTGCACAGTTGCTCAACTGAATTAATACAACTGTATGCTCCATAGCAGTCCATAAGTGTGAAATGAAGTTTAAACAGTCGCAGGCAATACCAGAAACTCGTTAAATATTTTTCTATTGAATAAATCCTATTTATAGCATTACGAAATGGCTCAGTCGGTTGAATTATTGAAGTATATTGCTTGTGACTATTAATGTTTTTTTATTAGATTAGATAAATAATAAAATGTTTTATCTCGTTATTAGTACCTAAATAATAGTAACGATGTTAAAACTTTGACATAAAGTGATTACTTTCATTAATACGAAGGATACCCAAAGAGGAGCTAGCCTGAGTATTGAAAACTGTAAGGCTCAACTAAATTCTGACATCAACATACTTGCTGACGTCAGAACTGTACGTTGTCGCGACTAGCCATTTCTATTATATACGTGGCACGTTTTGGGTGGCATACTAATGAAATGCATAAGTAGTATGTAAATAAGAGTAGGAAGAAAGACGTCTGTCTCAACCAGCTCCAGCCATATTATATCAGTTGTAAGTACTTATAAAAAAGATAATTAATTCAGCTTCTCTTAGGTTAATCTTCATATTTGATACCTATAGTCAATGCAGCTTAGAATACAAAAATATTAGGTATACAATGTCATTGAGTTTGCTCCTAAAGGTATCACACTCAATATACATATATGTAATATATTATTTCATTTTAATCTCCAATTGTACTTGACTATAGATAGGAAAGCATCGAATTGAATAAAAATACTTTAAAATTTATTTCATAAATTAATATAAGAAATAGTTGTTAAGATTGCTGTTAGAAGTAGCCCCTAGTAAGCGTTGCGTAACATCTTGTTATGGGTTTCACGATCAAAGGTATATAAACATACATGCAAGCGTTCTGTGTTCAGTTTATGTTTGCAATCAAAACATGATAGACACTGTTACTATGTTTCGTGGCTAGGTGCTTTGCGCGTAGTATTACATGGACTACACTAATGGTTTGTTGTATTCTCGATGTTTTGATTATTATATATACGATATTCATTTATTCCCACCTGTTTACCTATTATAAGCGGATCGAAAAAAATTTATATCATAATCGAATTTTAACTGCAATTTGGAAAAGTTTAATAATAAGTTAGTGTAAATTATAATGTATATTTATTTTCTTTTTTAATTTAAACGCAAATATGCATTAAAGTCCTACAATTTCCTTTTCAATTTACCAAGTAAATCGAGTTTGATAAGACAATTTATAAATGTTTTTTTAGTAACTTTGGGTTATTTATTCTTACCTACTTAACTCGACACGAATCAACCAAGTATCTTGGCATAAACCTACCTCAGACTTCATGTTCGTATATGCAGTGGTGGTCATATAATTAAGAACGATTCGTAAATGCGCACACTAACAGCCTGCAGCCCAAATTTAAATTCCATAGAACATTTTTGGTGCGAAGTCAAGAAAAGGGTATCAAATCAACAATACGTCAATTTGCAACATTATAATGTTTTTTTAGAAGAATGGAATCAATTTCTGTTGAAGAATGTAAAATATTAATAGAATCAATTCGTGGACATGCCACGAAATATTAATTATAGCATAAACTAATTTCATATAATAATGTATTTTAACTAAGCCTGTGTTTCATCAAAATAATTTCTAGAACAATTGATTGTTCGTTTTTAATTATTTGTATAGCTTTGTTTGTATCAAATATATGTTACTTTTCAGAAAAGAGGTATTTTTGTGAAAAATCTGATATTATTTTACACATTTTATTCCTAATTCCTTTCGTTTTGATCATGTGAATATTTCATACCACTATAACAAAAAAAAATTAAGTACATGATTTATTTAAACATTTCTGTATTTACAAACCGTTCTTAATTATATGACCACCACTGTATATATACTCGAGATCGCCTGCTGGTGGACTTTCCATCATAATTGATTAAGTTTCAATTTGTTTGGTTTATTTCAGTGATCAAAATAATTTGAACTGTCCTTGTATACTTTACATTTTATGACAGATGAAGCCTATTCACGTAATTTTTAAAATTTGTATCACATATTGTTAAATCATTTTAGCTTTTTACACTTCTATATCTATACTAATTTTATAAAGAGGTAAAATTTGTGTTCGGGGTAATCTCCGGTACTACTGATCCGATTTTGAAAATTATTTTAGTGTTGGATAGCCCATTTATCGAGGAAGGATATAGGCTATATAACATCACGCTACGATCAATAGGAGCGGAATCAATGAAAAATGTTGCAAAAACGGGGAAAATTTTCAAACGCAGACGAAATTGCGCGGGTCAACTAGTAATTCTTAAACTTTAAGTATTCAAAAAAACACGTTTGTCCTTTCGTGATTTTTTTCTAAAAATGTGTACAAAGAATTCTCTATACGTAATAATATATAGATATATTCCTCGGGATATATCTGAGAATCATAATGTCACCATTTAAAAATTTAAGATAATTTAGCGGAAAAAGTACGCATTGTTTTTATATATTGTAACCTACTATTCCTTCTATCTTAAATCTACTTCGAGTTTAGGTTTTGTTCCAAAACCATTATCATTTAATTTAAAACCATCCTATACAAGCATTCTAGCAGGTCAAACGGTCAACTCATTTAATCTAATAGGAACATTAGTCATTCAAAAACGTCTAGATTGCCTTAAATCGTTCGTTATAATTCAGTGTTTAGAAGATAATAGGAACTGTTAGGTATTGCGTAATAAAAACAAACAAATGAAAATTTGGCAATTATAGTTTATCATAGAATGAAGAAAACGTATTGACTATTTGATGGGATATCACACAAAAACTACTGAAGCGATTTCGACGGAACAAGACGAACAGTGTATTCTTCTCATGGTGGTAGTCTACTACTCCGCGTGGTTCCCGGAGGACTCCTTCCTAGGGTATACCCGGGTCCCCCCCTGCAATACACCCACTTGTGACGGAACACCGTGTGGTTTTAGTCGGTTCGATTCCGACATACCACTTTGCCGTTAGCTCCAGTGAGGTGACGACCCGTGGGGGTTTCCACAGGATAAAAATAAAAATTCTACTACTCCGCGTGTCTGTTTTTTTAACATTTAGTAATTTAAAGTCACTTGCTACACCAAATCAGTAATATCGAATGATTGTAGCCAAAACAGCAACTTAATGTGAATGCACCCACAATAAAAAAAAACCCTTCCAAGCATTAAAACAACAGGCCCTTTTAACAGCAACCTACCATTAGTTTCACACATATAAAACAATACACACATATAGATTATAAATATAAAACAGGAAATAGGCGACGATATATTTGTTTTTAATCTATTTCCTTTTTATTTATCGGTTATTAGTATTACAGTACACATAATTCTATTAAGCCATGATAAGACCAGTTGAGGCAAATGATATTATTATACACATAATAAAAAATATATTTAAGAACGTAATTATTATACATAAGATATTTATTCGAAAAGAGGTTGTTAATTTCTTGAATTGATAATAATAATATTATATAATTGAATTCCTTAATGAATAGGGTTCAAGCAATTTAAACTAATATAATATATACTTTGCCTTTCAATGATATTTTTATTCTCTTCTTATTGAAATGCAGCGAATGGTTATCGACTACCTTAAACCTTTGGAAGCTGAAAACTTTACAGTTTTTTTTTAAATATCAGGAACATGATTTAATGAACATCCAACCTGGGCCTTTATTCTGTATGGTATACGTGAACTGCTCGTAACTCATGTCATATCGATATGAATTAAAATCTTTCGATATAATCTGATCTGTCCTACGATCAAGGGTTTGAAGTCAGGATAATCATATTATAGTTGAATACAGATTCTGACTGATATAGTAAAATGTTTAACATATAAAATTCAGTAAAACTGCTGATCGAGTTCAAATATCTTGCATGTTGAATTTATGTAGAAAATGCGCACACGAGATGTTTAATTTGATACGGTAAACAATTGGGTCCGCCTTTAAACCCGTGCTTTTCATGAGTTTCCTGTAACTGTGGCTATACAGGATCATCAGGTATGGCAGCGATCGGTTAATCATCTGATTTAATTATATAAACAACTATAAATTAATAAAGACTAAGTAATAAACATTTATATAGTGATACCAGCTGGGATTTTGGCGCCAAAAGTCCGCCATGTTGATTTGTTTAATTTTAATATACCCAGTGACACTGGCGCAATAAAGACGAATATGACGACATACTATTTATCATAATTAGTTGTAGTTACGAGGGAACATAGAGACCACCATATGTACATACATACTAGTCAAACTTTTAACCCTCCTTTTAGGCTTTACCAAAATACTTGCGAAAAGAAATTTAATAATAAAATATTGTAAAAAACAAATGGTTACATGTATAAGTATTAGTATTTTTGGTTTATTAACATCATTTACCTCAACACATTGCCTACAAAAGGATTGGTGTGGTTAAACCTAATCACGATAGTAAGTAGTAGGGACCGCAATTATTACTCATTGCTTCTGCATTGAGAAGAAGCAGAAAATAAAGGTTGGAAATTAAAATCAGTACAGCGAACAGAAAGAAAATAACGTTTATCAGAATTAGTAGAACACAAATATGTCAATTATGTAAATTAGGTACAAAATCACAAAGCAACGTAATCTTGTTAGTAGAACATCACGATACATCAAGAGTAAAAAACAATGTAAACATAAATAAGATGCTAGATAGTAGAAAAACACATAGATTATAAAAAGAAGCGATGAGGCTACGATGAATGGAAAAAAATTGTCATAATAAGAATACATGAATGCAGCTGCAATGGGGTTAATGTTAAAAGCTGTTTTGACCTGTTCAAATGTAAATGAGATCCTACATTTTTTAATTGTTAGTGTAATATCCCAAGCCACAACAAAACTTTATTGTCGTACCCCCACTTTTATCATTTTGCTATCAAAATATTGAAATGGCGTTTTACTACTTTTTAACCTGTCCCGGGTCTTGAACCTCATATTGTAAGTTGTTAGTGTGTGTATAATACTATACTTAGTTTTCACATAACTCGAAAATATAAGATTCAAGAGCAAAATGTTAAAAATGCCGGCACATAGTTCGTAAATCGAACCTGGATTCATGGCGTAATAGAATTCTCCCCACTCGTCCATCCAGACTTCGGCGACGCGTGCAGCATTGTGAAGGACGACATTTTGTACTCCGCCGGGGAAGGAATACGGTGACTTGTCGCGGAACACGTGCCCAACGTGTGAGCACGGCACGATCTCCAGGATACCTCCACACTGCCATACCTTCACGCACCCCATAAATATTTATTATATCCCATAGTTACTATGTTCTGTTTAAAAAGATGCTAACTATTATATTTTTAGAAAAGTCTACTTTAGTCTTTGACGCTGATCTCAGAAATACAATGCTCATTTTGACATCATATTTCAGGTATCAGGTACCGACGTCTTTTACTGTATCTAAAATTTACCCTGAAGCTCATCTCGAGGTTCTCTCCTCCCCAAATGTCCATGCCCTGGTCGTAGGAGCCAATTTTGTAGAAATAATCCTTATCAATAGCGAATAGTCCACCGGCCATTGTCGGCGTGCGAAGAGGTGAAGTCCGGTCACCGCCACGACGATCCATCTCACGTTCTGGGACGCGATACCTAAGAATATAAACAATATATGTTTGTTGGTATTGGTAAAACTATATTATTTACAAAAAGATTCAATTAACATTGTTCAATTTAAAGAAGATGGAAGACACGGAGAGTTATAAGATATTTTCGAAGAGGGCGTCTACAGAAGATTGCGGCTAAGCAACACCGATGGCTTGTTTATATGGGTATCTATATTATTAGGAGTAAGTAACAGGATAGGGTCAACAGAGGTCGTTGGGAAAGAGGAATAAGACTGGCAACGCACAAGGGACCTCACAGACGTTGCGAGGAGTTTATACCACCAGTGACCGCTTACTATGAGGGCGGTGTGCTTGTTTGCCAAATTATTTGATTAAAAAGAAATAATTCTACAAAAATATATCTATCGCAGCAAATATAATTACTCCCAAGCTACCAAGTAAACGTATTCGTAGATAATTGTATAAATTTTATTTCTTTATACAATTGTCTATCTTTTAGTCTAGTTTAGTTTTATGTTTTTTTTTTTATGAAAGAGTTTTCTTAACTTATGAATTTTAATGAAACGTAAACGTAAAGGTAACGCAAAAAATCGCTAATTGTTAAAGTCGTAGTAAAAGTTAAGAAACACCAGTACAAGTCTTGTCTGAGATGATAATAACAGTTATAGAATGATGTGTTAGTGCGTAGACCACATGGAGGCGAGTATTTCTCACCCAAGGTTATTATAGCTTATCGGCGAATAAAGAGGCTATAGCACGCCAACAGGAACTTATCGCAATATATTCCTTGTAAATGTTATTAGTAGAAATAAGTAACAAGTTGAATTTTTTACAAAAACAATCATTAACTCTTGACCACGATCGGTGCAATTGGATCGAAACGTCGGGTAACCAACAGGTATTGTACCTTTTAAATATTATCGCGATTAAGTCCCGCATTACACATCTAATATGTATCAAAGTTGCGAAATTTTAAAAATAAAAATCATTAAAATCGGCCGAGCCGTTTCGGAGAAGTTCGACCACAAACACAGTGACACGAGATTTTTATAAATTACATATAATTAGGCAAAACTGATGCTATTTGTGTTAATTATCAACGGTTTATACCTGTAGGTAACATGAGCGACTCTTGTGTCGTTTTATTTTATTCATATTGAGAGTACTTGCCTATTTATTCCTTTATTTTTCTAAGGAAGACACTGTGTCAATGGTAACGACGCAAGCAACATAGCCGAGAAAAAGCAACAATAATGCTCCCTTCATTGTGTATCACTGTCTGTTTTGCCATTATTCACATATATTCTATCCTTATTTCGTATTCGAGATATATTCTATAAGTTTCAAAAAGAGAAAATCAAAAAATCTAAATATTCGTATAAAATAAATAACGAAAGGCTGTGGGAAATAAAAACTTCTAACATTAACAGATATAGCCTCTTTAAATAGCCTTTGCATGAACACATCGTGCATCGATAATGTAAACTTAATAATGATCGAGCTAATCAAGGAGTTTCATAGCACGACTAAAGACGAAAACAATGGGACGCAGCCGTTACGCAATCAAAATAATTTGTTAAACAATAGCACATAGCGAATGACCGCGTCGGCTGCACGAATTACTGGCTATAACTTTTATATTAGCTAATATTGAACCAGGTTATTGGGCTCTGTATAACAGAGATTACCGAGACGGGTATCTATTACGGAGAGAGTATGGTAAGACCTTATCATGTAACGTTAAACTTTATAATTTCATATTATGTATTGTGTACGGAAAGTTAATTGTTGCCTCTAAAATAGAAATGTTTAAGCCGTTAATAAGCCGTTCTTCACCTAGGGTTGCTAACATTTCTTGGGCAAAATATATTATTTTTCAAAATAATGTATAAAAAAATATAGTACCTACACCAAGCCTATGAAAATAGACTAATATATATTCTTTACATATTTATTTTTATAAAAAATATATTTTTTTGTACTTCTTGCACTTTTTTTAAATTTTTGTCTTAAATAAAAGTGTCATAATAACATATACTTTATAACATTCAATTTTTATTAATGAGATACTATTGCTGTTTCTTTCTATTCACCATTTCGAATTTATAACCGAAAATATTCTTTCTGTGAATGCCGAAGTAGCGGGAATAAAGAACAGGAATGAAATTACTTTAAATACATTTGGTAAGTTATTTTCAGTATTGTTTAGAATACGCTGCCACACTTTCGTTATCGCTACCACTTTCCATCACTAATTTAATTAGTACTTCAAGTTCTCAAAAGAGAGAACAACATCAAATTGTTAATAATTGCCAAAATCCCAAACAAAATTAAAGCAGACCAAAAATTCGTTTGACACTATTGAGAAGTTCGGAACGCATTATGACAGATAAATTCGAATACATGCTATGGAATTAGTCAAAAGTTAATGCAAAAGGCGCGTTCATAATTTTTTAAAATGAAGGATTTGTTTGTTAGATTCCGGTGTTGAAAATACCGTATTTTTGCGTATATTTCTTCAACAGTATATACGCAGACCCAAAATATAGTAGAATACTAAATTATAGTACGGTTGGCAACCCTATCTTCACCGCCTAATCGCAATTTTTTCCTAAAGTTGACCACATTCAGAGGAAAGAAAATGGATAGGTAAAGCAAAGTTTGATGAATATGGTGAATGAGACGGATCTTGTAGTCATGACATTTTCGACTCGGCCACCGGCGCAAAAAATGCACCGTACGTTCACTTGATTCTAGTGTTAAAAAACTAGCGTGTCGATCGATCTATTTTTCCATGGTCACAAAAAAAGTGATAAGAAAAATCAAAACAAATGAATAAACACTCCGGGAGGCAGCGTTGCATTTTTGATGGTGATAGCTAGCAACGGAAACAAGCGTCAGTTGCTTACACTCGTGATGGACCTGATTGTGAGACGATGTTAGTTAGTGTCAAAAAAAGTTTTCTAAAAACAATTTCAGGTCGTTTGAAAATTTGCACAGCAAATATTTATATAATGACAATACTTAAAAAAAAAGTCAGCTGAAAAAATAATGGTGGATTATCTGCCTTCCGGACCATTAGTAATATGCAAAGATAAGCTTCGATAATTCGCATAAAATTTGCTTAATTATAATTTTTACATTATAATATAATAGGTATAATATATGTATTATGCATACTAGATCACAAAATAAAAACGAGTGGTCAATTAATTTGGCTTTCTCTCATCTCATGAGACAAGTTTCTCGGAACTACATAATACGAGACAATGCATAATGAGTGCAAATATTTATTGTTTATTATTTCTATTACAGTTCTACAAATTGCAATGGTTCAATTTAAAAAAATAATATTTCAAGTACAAAGGTTATAATTATTTATGGATATGTGCAATCAATCGGCGCTGTTAATATACCGTTATATTTCAAAGGCACGTTTTGCATGACATTAAGAGTCACGCGGGTAACGCGATGACGTCTTACCAGCAAGGTGTCTAGCAATAAACCGCACCGCACCTTACGTTTGATGAATATCTTAGATGTAAAATGTCTGGCGTAAATCCTGTGATAAAATTTAACGTTTCTCAGTAGGATTCATGAGGAATTACATTTACATACAACAGGATTGTAGAGCGACAATGGGTGTTAATTCGCTAGTGAAGTAGGTCTTTGGTATTCGTATTTGGTATTGCAATAAACATGGTTACTGGGCTTTTCAAATTTTTATAACGGCATAAAAATACACATTAGAAACGTAAAATAAACCAAACAGTTGTACTTACCATCTAAAGTTAAGCTTCCAGTTGAAGCCACCCCACGTCATATCTGAGGCCTGTATGTACTCGAACGTAGTGTCAGATATGACGTCAATGATAGGACACACTACCGTCGTTCTATCTTCCACTATCCTTGCCAAAAGAGGTTCTAGCCAGCCCTCTAGAAAATAAAAACAAATGTTTTATAAAACAGTTAGTACACATCATATTGATGGTAAAAACGATCAGTCACCAAACAATTCTACGATTTTGTTCTCCCTACTAACAGAACAAAAAAAAAATGTTTTAGTCGATCTGTTCTACTAATTCTATAAATTTCTTTGCAATTAAATTTGCCTAAGAATGAGACTGACTTAAAAACATACAACATTTTTTAAATCGAATAATATTTAAGTACATTTTATTTCTTCACTTCTTAGAGCTTAAAACAAATATAGAATATTGTATAATTAATTGCTAAATTTATTATTGGCAGCAGTTTAAGTGTTTGCACGAAACCTTTGTGTAGGCGCCTAAGAAAGTATAAAAAAATGACAAAATAGACATTAATACTAATTACAAAAAAAACGTTGATATTTAAAAACTTGTGACTTTTCTTGTGTGGGTAATTATTATTCTATGTTAAGCTGCTTACGAGAATGACTGAGAATTAAATTTAATTATTACTTCCTGAATAGGGAATATGCGTGTGATAGAAATTTGGCTGATGAATTTTTTTTTCGAATTTTTATTGTCCTTAAGTTATGCCTAAACCGGATTATTTTTTAAATTTCATTACATAAAATTTTAAATAAAACGTAAAAAATAAGCGAGGGATATTCAAATTTATAAAACGCATCACCATTGTCGAAACGAAGTGACGTCACGAGCAGTGCCGCCTTTGTATACCGGGGCGTTGACTTGTGACTTGTTGACTTGTTGATTTATACTGCGTTAGTAGTGTTTGTTTGTGTTTTTTGCTTTTATAGTAAAATAGTTGTTTACTAGTAAAATAGTTAACAATTGTGTTCTTATAGTGAGTTATTTCCATTATTGCTACTTTAAAATTATCATCTAGGATCATAAACCATAGTGTGTTGTTAAAACTTAAGTATCTGAGCATAATGTCTTTCACAAATGTGCATAATGTGAAAGCATAAGCTTTAACTTGTACGTATAACCTAAAACTTTTTAACAAAAAATTTAACCGACGTGAAAAATAAACTTGTTAGCGAAACTCAACTCCTACACTAATGTAAATACCTAAATAATTATGAGTCAGTGCCAGTCGGACCATAATAAAAAAACTTTTAACAAAAAATGAAACCAACGAAAAGAACTAAAAAGCAAAAAATAAATAAACCTTTTTCAGTCTTGAGTATCAATACTCAAGACTGAAAAAGGTTTATTTATTTTTAAAATTTGATAGTTTATGTAAATAAGCTCAAGCTTATTTACATAAACTATCAAATTTTATATAAACTAATTTTGAGTCGGCGCCAAACAACGAACTGATTAATTATTTAAATTTTATATGTACGTAGAAATGGAGAAGGCTCTACGTAGGTTTTTAGAATAGCAATAACAACTGAAAATTTGTATGAAATAAACGTAACGCTTATTCGAAACAAACACTGTAGGTGGCTCCTGACGTCATCCAAAAGCTCGCGCAAAATAGCGGCATTGGAAAAGCTCTAAATTATTTCACATTATAATTTTTTTTTAGTAACTTACACTTTTCAAAGTCTATGTGTTTTTCTTCGGTGTTATAATAATTCAAACAATTATTTAAAAAATAATTCATGCATGTTCCCTATTGCAGTAACTAAGCTTGAGCTTGGTGTTACCTGGTACTTATTATGTATCAGTGGTGTTACTAGATGTTGTACTTCGGTAATTGATAGAATGTAAATATTATCTATATATATGAAAAATGAATTGTTGTTCGTTAGTCTCGCTAAAACTCGAGAACGGCTGGACCGATTTGGCTAATTTTGGTCTTGAATTATTTGTGGAAGTCCAGGGAAGGTTTAAAAGGTGAATAAATATGAAAATGCTCGGAATTAAATAAATTGTAGGTGATACGAAGTTCACCGGTCATCTAGTAGAATATAAAAATGAATGCTTGCTATCAGTGTACATAAAGGTAAAAGCTGTTTCATTTTGTGGTAGCATTTCGGACATTTTCTAGGTCACAATGTATCCGAAAGCATCTATGCATAAACTATTTCCAGTAGGTGTTAAAAGAAACGACAAAGATATTGTTCACACCTAGAGCACGACTATTTAGGAGACACGAGTAAATAACTGTGAATGCAACACAGATCTTTGTGGCCCATGTCATCTTGTTTTCTTTTAATCATCTGCTGGTGTATAATTTATTTATACTTTCTGCAAATTCGACTCCATTGCTTATGACATTGTGATGCAAAATCCAATGTGGCAGGTGTATAATTAAGATCCTTGGTTGGGCAAAGATACAAGGCGACATCTAATAATCTTCTATATCATGATTAGATTAGATTGCACGGTGTACATAATAGACATTATGAATAGATTTAATGGACTAACATTGTCAGTGGCAGTGTGTACAACCGATAATGCTTTATTTAGTTGGATATAATAAGTTACTTGACGTGGTGATAACAGTATGAAAACATCTAATGCCACCAATATCAAGAGCCCCAAAGGAACTTGCAGATATTAGAGAAGAGAAGATCGGGAAGAGGAATAAATGTTTGTGAGTGGCAGTGTGTTGTTTTATGGGGGTGTGAGTATACGGTTCTCCGTGAGTGTGTGCGTAAATGGGTGCGTGTTGCCTGTTTTTTTTTTGCTGCATTTTGCAATTTCAGTAAGATACAGTCTAAGAAAATCCACGTTACTGCATTACTGATAACTTTGATCAGAGATCAATGAATATCAAATTTAAACATTCGCACATGGCCGAGACTAAAGGCGGAAGACATAAAATTACTTCACTATAAAATTGAATTAATACTCAAATGAGTTCAGAACGCTTCAATGAACTTCGTTCTAGATTTGCCTAGAAAGAGTTTATGACGTGGATTTTAATATGATGGCTAAAGAACGGGATTGCGTTATGCATGCATGAATGAATGAGTAAATTTATACAGTGCAACGCTCTACGCATTTACCATCATCAGTGAACTTAATATGTGCCATGATGTTATTAAAAAAAAAAAAACTACGGTAAAAACAGAATTACAAAAGGCTTTACGAGTTTATGACTTACGAACATAATCATTATTGGGTATTAACCGGTTTCTACATAAAATGATTTACGTGTAAGCGTTAACGAGAAACAACTGGCTATACAAATATCGTAGTGATTAAAGTGATCAACTCGCTAACTACCGCTGCGTGAAATAATTGGAATACAAAATTATTATGTATTGTTGGACAGATAAGGTATTTATTAACTCGCAACCATAGGTAGATACCATGATTAGTGTCCCCTCTGGGGTGTTTTTTGATAGAATAGTTTAGGATTGTTGAGTATATTACAGTATAAGTATTCCATAGTTAATAATAACTCAAAAGTTAATACTCAAATACTCAATACATTATAGTATCTAGGTAGATTGTGAGTTTAATTTTAAAAAAGTTGAGAACATTTTAAAACTTTCAGATTTACTAATTTTCTGCACTGTTAAACAAAATCTATACATATAAATAAAATTGAAGTGTCTGTCTGTGATCTCGAAATTCCGGTTAGGTAGTAGGTTTTTTCTTAAGCACATATGGTTATTTGCACGATACCAAATCCAAAACAGGTCTTTATAAATGTTTTGTCTGTCTGTCTGTCTGTCGGGGCTAATCTCCGAAACAGCTTGGCTGATTTTGCTGGAACTTTCACTAGCAGATTCAGGACCTTTCAGAGCATATTTTGAATCTGAAAATGTTTAGGGTCCCGTGTAAAAAGCAAAAAACCACAGAATTGTTTGTACGCGTTGCTAAACTCCGAAATGGCTAAAACGAGTTTCAGGACTTCTCAGAGCATATTGTGAGCCACTTTTTAATTCGATAGTATTTAAGGTTCCTACGTAAAAAGATAAAAAACTTACAACACGTACTAATGTTACTTCAACAGATGGCATTAGCGTCAAATTATATTGATCATGCACGATCATAGTAAATCAGCTAAGCGTTATTAGATCACAGGGTTCCGTAGCATCGAATAAAAACTTATCATTAAAGTATGAATATATATTTATGTAGGTATGCAGTTCAATAAAGCGTTTTTAGCATCTACCGTAATAGAAGCCTATGGGTACTACATAATTTACGTAAACTGCAAGTGTCTACCTATTACTACACAAAAGATACAAAAAAGTCGACGACAAATGTTATTATCTTAAAGAGTTTAAGATAATAAAATGTTCAAGTCCCGATTACAAACCTGCGACCCTTTTTAACCTAGCACCCAACCACCCGACCAACTTTATGTAACGAAACTAGACTAAACAATATCATAGTTCGTAGTTTGACTGGGCCAACAAGGTTGGGCAAATGGTACTAATATCTCGAATTCCTATGATACCCACAAATTTAGGGGACCAGCACAGGGACATATTGTAAAATTATAATCCCATTTGTGTTAATAATAAATAAATTTCAGCCAGTTGGACTGACGACCTGAAGAAGGTAGCTGGGATAAATTGTCCGCGGAAGGCGGAGGACCGGGTGCTATGGCCACAGATTACTAAGTAGTTACTACGTAATAAATAAATCACTCCCTACAAAACCATTTATACATACCGTTTTAATTGCCTACTCTGTCCGGGCTTTAAACTGTGTCTACCTCTTCAATAATTTTTTTCATTAAAAAAATTAGAATTGTTATGTAAATTAAGTACTTTACGCTTATATTTAATTTCCAATGTTTTAGTATACAAAAAGCCTACATGTGCTTTATTTTCATGTAAAGATTAATAAACTGTATGTGTGTATAGTGGAAAATATTCTAAATCTTACAAAAAGTTTTAATGAATAATTTGAGGGAAACGAGGGCAAATAGTATTAAAAGGTTCATTTTTTAAAATTAGATAAATAGCGCTGCCGGGCTTTTTTTTCTCTTACTTTATCTATACTGCATATAAACAACCATGTCAATTTTCACTATGAAATTTTACAGTATTTATAGAATATATCAATACGATATCGAATTACGTTTTTTGTACTTTAAAAATAAAAGTGTGTGCGCGCGATGCAGCTGTCGGCAACCCACTGAGCGAGACTGCGTACAGGTCCGCCAGCGGACGAGCGGCCGGTAGGTATTTAGCGCGCGCAAGTACAGTGGCACAGGCCTGCTATGGCGCACATCGATTATTTTAAAAAGATTTTCACATTTTGTGAATTTTATTTTCCGTAAAATTAATAAGTTCGTTAGATGCAAAACGGCGGGGAAAAATGTAATGAGGAGAGCTGACGATCAAGCTCAGTGGCGTACATTAGATACCTATGTCCAGCAGTAGACGATGAAAGGTTGATGACTGGTTGAGAATGTTATAGGGATCGGACTTCCCGGCGTTATGCGACTCTACAGCTTAAGCAATATCCCTTGCCTTTCATTTGCTTCCCGCCTCACCTATCTTTCCTTTTTAATTTGATGCACTGTGCCGCTCCCTATCCGCCGCCCTACCCCCTAAACCTGCTCTCATACACCCTCTAGACATGACCATTTATTTTTAATGCACCGCCGAATGCGCATAACAAAATTATAATATTTATCATATGAATGCCAATAATAACGTATTTTTAATTAAATTACTAACACCTGCGGTTACGTTTATTAGTCAAACGTTACATTTTGTTACAATACAAATTGAAATTGAATTTATAAAAAATATATAAAATCCATAACGGTGTTCATTTGTATAAAATAAAACTAATATTTGTCAACTGCAGTACTTGCATCATTTTTCACGTCAGAACATTTCTTGTAGAAAAGTAATTGCTCTATTTTCCACAATTATTAAGAGGTTTTTTATATGAGACTACATGTTTTCAGAGCCAGTCATAACCTCCACAGTTTTAACACAAACTTAAAAAAACCAAACCATTTAAACCAGCCATAATCCCAACAACTTCAACGAAGAAACGAACCTAAGTCATTTAAATTGTTAGCTGCAAAACATGCCGTTTAAATTTTTCAACATCGGATATTTTTTAATTATTATTTTTTTTAAATAACTTTCTATTTGCGCTGAGAATGGAGAAAGATCAGACAAACAAAAATGTTATTTATAATACACATAAATTTCATCGACACGCTAAAGTATCTTAATACGCATGCACTATTTATGTTCTACTTTAATAACAACACTTTTCGGAATTGTATATGAATATTTTTTTTACTTACCTGTGCATTCGCAATGCGCATCTAGGAAGGTGATGACGTCGCCCTTGACGTGCTTGGCACCAAGTAGACGAGCTCGAATAAGGCCAGATCTGTTCTCCGTTCGGAACAAATGCGTAGGTACTGGCAATGTCTTTATGTAGTCTACGAGTTTCTGGCCAAGATGTTCTGTTGACGAAAGAATGTTATTAGTAAACAAAGTAGTTATAGTTCCTGCAATGAATGGGCGGAACTACTAGTATGTGTACTACGTACTTATTCACTTACCCTATTCGTACAAAGATACACATGCTAACGTGTGTAAACAGCAGGCTTTTTAAAATATTTTAGAGGACTAGCGGTGTTTGTACAGCGTGCTACAAGACGAAACGATAATGTCGGAGTCGAACCACCCTGTGTCCGAGATCAGATTTGTTACGGAGAAGCGCTCACACGCATTGGGGCGACTAAGTCATCAACCCTCAGCTGGTCCTAATCAGTGAATTACTATTGTACATTCTATGTTCATGGAATTGAGAGAGACCCACAGAGAAACACAGCTGGCCAAAATATTGAGCTACTCTCTTTTTCTCTCTCTTCCGGCAGAATTTTAACCAAAACTTGGAGGACCCAAAAAAAGAGAAGATGCTACACTGCATCCATTGTCCAGGGTACCTGCGGAACACCATATTACTGCGAACGGATATGTTTGCATAATGCAAAATTAAATTTGATTTGAATTTGTATATTCTCATGGGGTCATTAAAATATAATAGTTTTAGCTCATTTCTCCCAAATATACGAATCTAGTTTTTAACACTAGTCATTATTATAGTTTATTATTCCTAATTAAACATTATACAAACCAATCTTCTAGTGAAAAGAATAATCCGATGTGTTCTGTTCACACTCAAAATCAATGGATGTTTAATATTTGGACTACAGCGTTTCAAGTAGCATTCAATCATAATGATATTATTGAAGATAAGTTCTCATGGAGGCAATAATGCATTTGGAATAAAGGTATATTTTCACATGGCGACTCCAATGAAAGGATTTGCCATTGATTCGTTATCGATGTAAAACTGCTGCACGAAAACTCATTTCGGTTTTGAGCTTTGTAATTTCACGATCTTCTGATGAATATGAAACAGCACACGATAACTTAAGTGGAAATTGAGACTCAACACCGAAGCACGTGTTGACATGACTTACGCATTACTCAAAGACCTATTTACCCATTCGTTTTGTTTTTTTTGTCGGCAACTTCAGTGGAGAAGGCGCTTTAGTATCGATAACGGGATAAATGATACATTAGTTAATAGCATAGTGTGTCAAACTGTTATCATTCCATTTCTCTGACATTCACTATTACCAAACCTAAATTTAATATTTTGAGGTGGAAAATGCTGCTTTGTATTCTTGACACATACAGCCTTGAGTATTGAGTAGGTACCCTACAAATTTCGCACGTACACGGAAAATATGGCAAGAAACCAAATCTTTTGTTTAAGGATTCTTTTATCGACATCTAAAAAGGTTAAAAAATAATGACTCACGCCGCAGCTAGCAATAAACTTTTCATTTTACGATAATTATATTTATTTATCAGTTCGCTACTGTCGTTTGTTGTCACACACATCCAGAGATCTAGTGCGCTTTTCACAAGCTTCAAGTGATATCGTTGTAATATGCCAAAACGAAACGAACTTTTTGGAACACACATTTGGAAAAATGTTAAATGTTCGCACCGATCCGTGCAATATGCTATTAGGCGATTCTCTGCTACAGCAAAATAGGTATAGGCATACAAATAAACTGAAGACTTTAGGAAGTTGATCTAAAAGGTTGTAAATCCAGGAAGAAGCCATGGGTCTCGGAAGACAACAAGAAAGCTTGGTATGAATAGGCCTTCAAACACCGCAGTTTCACTGCAGAAGATTGGTCAAATGTTGTGTGATAAGATGAATAAAACTTTGACGCGAGTAAGTCAAATTTATGGCCTATTAACGTTTAACAAAAACCAAACGCCTTGATTAAATTTCTCTCTTCTTCGGAACTCAATATTTCTCTCTCGTTATTGCAGATTTTTGGTACAACTTGTGTGACCATTGTGCTTCGCCAGGTAAGGAAGAATTTAAACTTGACTATGTGATGGCAACTGTAAAACACGGCGGCAGCAGCATAATGGTCTGTGGCTGCATAACTTTTTCTTTCTTCTGATTGAAACGAATGAAAGATTCTGAAGTTGGCGAACTGTTCGCGTGCCGTATGAACTCTACAACATACATCAATGTACTTACTACAAACAGCGTAGCTGCCTTCACTTACGACACCTTTTTACGATACGAACATGGGTGGAGTTAAATTCCATCAGGATAACGCACCATACCACATATCTGCCCGAACTATGACATGGTTTCAGGATACATACATACACACATAGAACTTCTGGACTGGCCTGCCTAAAATCCGGACCTGAACCCCATAGCACATTTAAGGGGTTTATTAAAAAGTAGAGTCAGTCACTTCAAAATGAATAACAAAGAGCTGAAACGCTGCATGCGCCTAGAAAGGAACGCGATTACTGATGAAAACTGTAAAATTCTCGTAAACTCTATACCGAAAAATAATTTCTGCCGTAATTAAAGCATCCACAAAATATTTTACTTTGAATTAATAATTAATAGTTAAATTAATAATATAAACCTATATAAATCGTTTTATTTTATGTCGATTTGATACTAATAAAAAAACTGAACGATGTCGTGAGTGCTACTTTTGGCCCCGGCTGTATTTAGTAACATCATTGTCCTTAACACGAAAATTTCACAACTTATCAAGTAGGTAAGTTTATTTTTTTATCCGTCCCTATAAAAACTACTCTGGTCTCAATTAACCGTTTTCGATATTGTCTGGCTAATCATGATTCACTACATGGTAGAACCTTAAAGCGTGCTTAAGACAGTGGGTGCTAATGGGAACTGCGCAGAGGAGTTATTTTTAGTAGAGAAATTGTCACATTTACGTTTGTGTAAAGAGGAAGCAGTCAATGCAAATATGGATTTCACTTATTGATAGTCATCATAAAATAAAATGCTTAATAATTTATTTCAATATTGCAGTCGGATGAATTATTCATATTTTTATATTAAAACAACTTTTATCTAGATTTCGTTTCTATGTAGAATGTTGCATTTAGTTGGCAGCCACGTTTTTTGTACAGTAAATACACATGTATGCATGTCTCTATGCACACCTATAATAAAATGTAGTAGCAACTCATATTTCACCTACTTCTAGATGTTCGTTAGAATTTATACGACTAAGTTGGCAAAAGTGGGCCCGCCTTGTATGAAACGATTCTCTATAAATATTCGTAACACCGGTTATTCGAACGTTGCCAACCTTATCTCTTTTCTATGGAGATGGTACAGAAAATGAAGTGGTGGTTACCAGTACTGCTAGCATGGAGTTGAATATAAATTTCACTGTAGAAAGGAAGTTTCACATTTTTAAAGGTACTTACCTAGTGCCGGAGTAGGGTGGAAAATATTAAACGATCCAAAACGGGACGAGGATGAAGATAGAAGAATTTAAAGTAAGTTAGAGTTGAAAAATAGAAGACTATTTAAGCTTTTGCTTTAATGGGAAATAAGTAAGTGATAAATTGGTTTAGTCAATTCCTTTAAAGCAATCCGGGCTTCAACAAAATAATGGCAAATTAGCATGGCGTCACGTCGCGTCACACATGATACACGGTGATCATAAATAGTAAAGGCAAGATGAATTACCCCATACGTACCCTTTTCACTAGCGTCATCCACTAGTATGATCTCTTTGAGGAGCGGCCGCGGCGAGCGGTTAATCGTACTCCATATTGTACGTATGAGAGTCGTCCACGCTTCATTGTGGAACACTATCACCACGCTCGTCGTAGGCAGTAACTCTGGATATTTTTTTGTTTTACACCTGACGGAAATAAATTAGATTCAATTATAATTATTCATTCCTATACATATATATATATATAGATGTATGTACATCTATACAAATAAAAATGAAATGCTAAACAAACAAACACATTGGTATCCCCATCACTTGGAAATGGCCTGACGGATTTTTCTAAATTGGGGTTTAAAATAATTGTAATAGTAGAAGTAGAGTAGGTTAATAAAGAACAGAAGAGAAGAAAAATTAAAAGATTTCCTGTAAAATTAGCCAATTTGAAGGTGAAAAGTATAGATTTATAGAAAGTCAGGTGAGTTAGTAGATGAATGATATATTTGAGACTGCTCCTACAAAAATATCGAAGTCGGTTATACTTTTGTCTAATAAAATAAACAAAGACTATTTATTGTAACAATACTGATATTCTAACTGTTCATACACCACGACATATTTTTTGGCCCCTGACAAAAATCTAAATCTTATCACTCGTAAGAAACTAATGCCTGTAATCTGTTGAGCCAATATTCCCTGGTATTATATCTTGGAAACAATTTTATATTAGGTGTGATTACTGTAGATAGATGTTTTATCTTTATAAAAAATCGATGCGAAAAATCGTCCTATAATGATGAATTAGTATTGAACTTTGTGTCTAGTCATTGAAATGTGAATGTTTAAAAATCTCAGTCGTAAGTCATGACATGCCACATAATTCGAAAATCGCTTCAAACTGTTACCTTGCAAATACTTAACCAAACATGATTTAATTACTTTCGCTCAACAAACCTTAACGTGAGAAAGAATTCTCACAAAAAAGGAGTTACCGTATCGAAATCCATTTCATTATACTATCTTTTGATTCACTTTAGTATTTTGTGTAGATACCTACTGTAGCATTCCGACGTTTTCGGAATGAATGACGGTCTGGCATGCAATAGGATAACCGGGTCGATTCTAGCCTTATTTGAATTTTATAAAGATATAGGGTTGGATTATCACTACATATTATAAAACAAAGTCCCCCGCCGCGTCTGTCTGTCTGTCTGTTCGCGATAAACGGAAAAACTACTAAACGGATTTTCATGCGGTTTTCACCAATGGACAGAGTGATTCAAGAGGAAGGTTTATATGTAGTACATATACATGCATATTAAGGTAGAGAAAAGTCGAGAAATTCAAAGATTTGTAATGTCATGTCGTAACAAACATATTTTTGTGCGCTTACATTGCAAACGCTGGCTAAACCTTACGAGATAGATCAAATTAATGTATTACGGAATTCTATATCTTAAAAAGATCAATAAAAAAGTCCGCGATGGTATATGTTTATCTCCTAAGGATAACCCACAGTAACCATTTTTATCTTTTACATATTACAAAAAAATTATGGGTTATTTATCAAACTATTTTAAACAATACAGTATTATTCCTTATGCAATTAAATACATTAGATACGTTGTGCATTTCATGTAGATCAAAATTGCCCTATCTAGCATATTATTAAAATGAATATCTTAGAAGATATCAGAGATTTAAAAAGCGGGGGCAAAGCGGCTGGCAGGCCGGACCGATTTTGATTATTCTTTTTTGTTAGATAGGGTACCTCAAGGGTGGTCCCATGTCAAGGAAGTCAGGATCTGATTATGGGATAAAATTGAGAGAAACCCTCGAAAATTGTAGGAACGAATAGTGTTTCTGTTTACTTTTCATTACTTTATGAGGTTTTTGCGTTTAAAATCATCATCATATCATGTAGCTGAGCTAATAATGAAAAAATATCATATTATAAAAATCTTCACTACATAATATCATCACTACATATTATAAAACAAAGTCCCCCGCCGCGTCTGTCTGTCTGTTCGCGTTAAACTGAAAAACTACTGAACGGATTTTCATGCGGTTTTCACTAATAGACAGAGTGATTCATGAGGAAAGTTTAGGTGTATAATTTGTACCCGTGCGAAGTCGGGGCGGGTTGCTAATTTTATATAACTGCCTTGTCAGAAGTATTCTGGAGTACGCTGCTGTTGTGTGGTGTCCCCACTTTGGAACTCATTCTCTCAGAATAGACCGCATTCAAAAGAGATTTGTTCGGCACTTGTCATACTCGGTGGGAATGGGGGGGGGGGCGAAATGTGGGATATAAAACCAGGATGGACTATTTCAAGATAATGGAACTGTCTAAGGCTAACAACGGCTATAACTGACTTGGTCTTTTTGTTCAAACTGTTAAGAAATAAGATGGATTGCCCTGAATTGTTACAAAAGATACGCTTTAGAGTTCCGATTCGTATTCCGCGGAAACCGATTACACCCTTAGCCCCTCCACTGCGTAGAACATTACTTGGCTCGAACTCACCTCTTTGCCGAATGATTAAACTATATAATGAATGTAGTGACAAGGCTGATATCCACTACGATTCATTAGGACCGTTTCGGAAAAATATCAATAGCAGTTTAAGGTCCTAATTAAGTAGCACATAACTATTTAAATGTATATGTATCGAATAGCTCATTAAACTTATGAATGTTGTATTTACCTATTAAAAACTTAACATTTAGATCTAAGCGAATAAGTTTATGTGTTTTAAGATTAATGTTAAGTTGATGGTGAACCAAATAAATAAATAAAAAACAAAAAGGGAAGACAATCGAAGACTTAAAATTCTAACAACAACCGAGCTGGTGGATTGTCTGTCAGCTCATCGGAAGTTATAAAATATATAAAGTGAATGTAGTAGATAGAAGTGAAATAAATATAATAATTATTTACAAATATTAAAGTATAATTTATCTTCTTCTGTCAAATACACCACTGTCGAGGAAAATCCTCTCAGCACACACGGAGTGCTACATTACACACATCATAATCGTACACTGGGGAAATAGAGTCAAGTATGTTGGCAAAAAGTTAACCTGAATCACCATGTATCATTACTCCGAATCTCTGTATTCGCATGTTAAGATTTGACTTTTTCAACATTGTCATTGACCGAAAAAGAACGACAAATTAGTCACGACGCACGGCAAAAGTTACTTGCTTCACCATGGGTAACGTAAGTAAACATGTTTCTTTTCTTTTTCTGCCATTAAGTTGTAAAACAAGCAAAGCTTTCGTCGCTCTAGCTACCTCAAGCCGGTCAGCGTCCGCATACCTGTAAATCGAACTGGCTAGCAAACTGGCGGGCTCACAGAACAGAAAGATAGGCAGGCTACAGTAGTAAGAACTAGTAATAATGACAAAGTAGCTAATTTTATATAGATACTTTGTAATGGCATTATTTACGTCGTGATGCAGGGAAATTATCACTACATCACTACATATTACCAAACAAAGTCCCCCGCCGCGTCTGTCTGTCTGTATGTTCGCGATAAACTGAAAAACTACTGAACGGATTTTCCTGCGGTTTTCACCAATAGACAGAGGAAGGTTTAGGTATATAATTTGTTAAGGTTTTGTTTAAATTGGTTGCAATATGATGATGATTGTTGAAGATGTCTCTGCTACCCGTGCGAAACCGGGGCGGCTTGCTAGTAAAAGCATGTAACAGTCGGAGAATAGGACCAGCAGTGTGACATAATAGTGGTTGCGAGTCAACCACTTAAACCAATAGGTCAGCCGTGAAATCTGGTCGTGTATTATGATGGACCGCATTTTATTTCGCAAGGGTAAAAATTTGTATGAAGAGAGTGGTATTTGCGACTAAAGAGAATAATAATATATCTCTACTCTACTCTAAGTACAAGTTAAAGTGTTACTTCGTGACCTAAATGTTTTATTTTTAAACTTGAACAGAGCGTTTATATATTCTGGTAACCACTTACACACACACTTACATCAGACAGATCCTTATTTGCCACCTTAGTAGTAAAAAGATTTTTTGCTTTTCTATTTATACATAATCATTTATATATTTATTATTATATAAATTGATATCACACTATTTTGAAAATACAATCGTAGTAATCGTACTAATCAATATAATCATTATACAGATTGTATGGAAAAAATATGCCTAGAACATCAACCGTTCCAAATGTATGAACCAATTATTTTGTAAACATCAGTTGACATGTTACATAAAAGTCGCACTTTGTTAATCGTCATGCTATAAAAAATCATTAAAAACCAAAACAAATTAAGTCAAACCAAGTCGTTTGATACAATTTACCCACGTGAGTGAGTTTTTCACAGAAAAGGCATGATGACTGATGTTGAAAAACTGTTCTATGAAGTTCGGGACTGTCTACTATTTCAAAAAAAATAATCTGTAAGAAATAATGGATTGGTAGAAAAAAATCGTCTTCTGTGACGTTATTAGGTGTATCTGCGATACTTTGATTATTGTTTGCGCTAAAAATTAATTTTATAGTGTATAAGTGGTGTGCGGTCCTTCAGTGCGATAACACTGCGAGATCCAACATCTATATATTACGTATAAATTTTCAAAGTAATTTTTGTAAGGATCATTTGGATGTAAGTGTTAAACTTATTTCGTAGATTCTAAAAAGGTGTGTGCATAATATGCAACTCCTTTAAATTAAATCCTTTTTGGAGTTATGTCTTATCTCTTGAATTGAATATTCAAGAGATAAGACCAGATCATACAGACCCTGTTTGTATTAATGAGTACTTTATTTTTATTCCAGTTGCAAAATAATATGTACAATTATATGAAGTATACCATGTGATTGGATCGGTGTAACGGGTCGGTAACAAATAAAAGTGAGCAATTCATAAAGAAGTTTGAAAAAAAAAAACATGACGCGAATCCTAAAAGTTTTGGTCGTATGCTCTCCTTTGTTATTTATTACACGATATTCGTTACTTAAATAAACATTTTACTAAAACTGCATCAAATGAGTTTCTCAATCTTGGTCTAGCAGGATTTTGGAATATAAAAATGTAAGGGTCGCATATAACCTCCAATTTGTTTTATTACACTGCCCATGTACAACGAAAGACAGACTTGTATCAAGTCCATTGCCATTTATTGCAAAAATAACGAAGGTGTGTAAATTTCACTAATATTATGAACGCGAAAGTTTGGAATGGATGATTGTTACTCTTTCACGCAAAAACGGCTGAACGTATTTAGATGAAATTTGGCACAGATGATGGTTTATGACCTGGATTAACACAAAGAATACTCTTTACCGTGGTAAACGAGGTCCACGCGGGCCAAGCCACGATCAAAAGCTATAAATGATAAATTGATCACAATTTTGTAAACTAGCGACGCGACCAAGTTACTAAAAATAAGAGGATAAATAGAAAGTAACCGTCTAAATAAAAATAAATCACCTTGAAATGCATACATATTTAAATAAAACGCTGACCTTTAGAAGAGCATTTTTAAAGTGATTTATTATGCAATACTTCCAAAGCAGAGCATTCAAATCGAATCGGCTACGTCAAACTTCGTATTTAAATGAGGGCCTTTAACTATGAATATGTCAAGACGAGGGAATCCAAATGTGTAAAACTAAATTGCAAGCTCCTTTAACTATGAATATGTCAAGACGAGGGAATCCAAATGTGTAAAACTAAATTGCAAGCTCCTTTAACTATGAATATGTCAAGACGAGGGAATCCAGATGTGTAAAACTAAATTGCAAGCTCCTTTAACTATAAAACTAAATTGCAAGCTCCTTTAACTATGAATATGTCAAGACGAGGGAATCTAAATGTGTAAAACTAAATTGCAAGCTCCTTTAACGATGAATATGTCAAGACGAGGGAATCTAAATGTGTAAAACTAAATTGCAAGCTCCTTTAACGATGAATATGTCAAGACGAGGGAATCCAAATGTGTAAAACTAAATTGCAAGCTCCTTTAACTATGAATATGTCAAGACGAGGGAATCCAAATGTGTGAAACTAAATTGCAAGCTCCTTTAACTATGAATATGTCAAGACGAGGAAATCCAAATGTGTAAAAGTAAATTGCAAGCTTATATAGGTAAGTCTACGTAACCAACTATATAGTTATGAACGGACTCAAGCATTAGCTATACCTAAGTAAATATAACAATAACTAAATAAACATTGACAAATAAACACACGGCCTGCGATCGGTAAGGTGCCTTTAAAACCTTACAACGTTAGTAGTGACAATCATACCAAAAATAGAACCCATACAATGGTATCTAGTGTCAATTAATCGCTGTCTTTTGCAAGACTGGCCTGTTGGCCTAGTGGTTAGTGACCCTGACTGCTACGCCATAAGTCGTGGGTTCGATTCCCACCCGAGTCTGGATGTTCTTTGTGTCCGTTGTTTGTATGTTTGTAAAGTCCCCCGCGACACAGGAGTCATTCCTAATGCGGGAGTTGTCTTTTTATAAAACAAAAAAAAAAGGGTGGTGTGTTTCTACGAAGTTGTATAATTGAGCTTTTCATCTGTATTATTACCTCAATTTAAAGAAAGAAGATTGATTTTTGTTAATGTTTAAAAAAAAAATATATGTATATACATTTTTTTTAATTTTATTTTTTAGTATGTAAGTATGTTGTAATTTTACTATAATTTAATTTAACGGTACAAGTTATGTTTCTGTTAATTGTGGTTGCCTATAATTGAATGAGCACAAGGCATGTTTTTGTAATTTCATTTCTTTTGTCATATTAGTTATGTGTATCATTTGTTGGCAATCCTAATAAATAAATAAATACAGTCAGGTGGTTATAATTCGATTACAAACCTGTTAAACTACTCTTGGACTTATCCTTAGGTAGGTACATATCTACTATACAATCCAGCAGTTCTTGTCTGCGTTTGCTTTTATTTTAACTCCTGTAATTTTTCTAAATAGGTCTTAATGCATGCAAATGCTACATAAACCGCGTTTAAAACGATTAGCATTTCGATTGGTAATATCGTTTGATGTGTTCGAAGTATCTAGCGAATTTACACACGTTCTCCATCTGGCAAGCTGTCGACTATGAAACAGACATCTTTCAATCATCGCCCCTCACTTGCCAAGGTTGGTTGTTAAGAAACTCCACTGGTTACTAATCTGAACTGAGTTATACGTGGACGCATCATCTGAGCAGTTACATTAAAATTACAAACCACTTTTCTGTGACATTTCTTCATACATTTGACATTTAGGTCGATCCTAGCGCGGTTTCATTAGAATAGAAAACCTATTCAGTTTATTGCAAACAAGATCGTATAGTGTTTTATGCTTGAACTATGTCTCATGATTTTTTTACGATAGAGATAGATGTTGATTCGTCTAAGATATTAACATGTTTCGAATATACAAAAAAGCACGGCACGACACGGCATTTGTTATTTTTTAATTGCAAGATACGCTTTTACTTGTGTGTAATATATCGAATAGTCTTGTTTTTTCTACTCCAGAAGTTGCGTCCCTAACCGTAGGCAACGTTCCAAAATATCTAGATATGCTAGAATTTGTAAGGGACCAGTAATATCTAAATGCCTTTCAAACAAGCTCGGTACGAAGGAGATTATCGTTAGCTGCTGAATCTATGCCCAGATAGTATGTATTTACATATTTAAACTACCTTTAAATCAACACCAATTATTAAGAACTAAACTTTATAAACTGTCAGAGTCTGTTCGGTCTTTCTGTTAAGGATCTTCATGAGAGACGGTTTACACGCAGAGTACTGCGAAACCAACATGGAGGCGGATCTTTACATAAAGTCATCAACGTTGCATAACATCGGCAATCAATCAATTTGCACGACAAACACTTCGCTATGGACTTTCTTGCCTTTGATATTAGTATGAAAGGCAAGCGGAACCAACACAGCGTAAATCTTTAGTCATGATTTATAAGATGAATGCTTGAAGAAAATACAAGGAAAATTATCGTTTTACGAATGTGAATTGTGAAATGCAAACAAGTGTATATGCAGTGCCAATATCAAGGTAAACGGAGATTAAATAACATGGCAATTAAATAAATTTGCACAAAAGTGCGCTGCGGCGTGAATAATATCTGTATCAAAGATCATACACCGCTTTCTACATCACAAAAGATGTTAAAATAAGAATGTTTATCTATGTTCAAACGTTATTTATAGCATTTATATGTAAAACTACTGCCATTTGATTGCATACAGGGACTCCATAATTATTTATTTATTAGCTGATAAAATAGTTCCATAATGCGAATTACTTTTACTTTCACAATGATTTATACGATATAAATTTTTCTCAGCAATTTTAAGCTGAGATAAGGTAACGTGTATAGCCCGGGATAGTTGGCTATAGGGGCAGGTAGACTAATTATCAAAACCTGGACCTACATGAAAATGTTGCTTCATACAACTAGCCACTAGAAATCGTTGCTTCACTACACTTAGTTACTAGAAACGCAGCATCACGCAAGCAGATCATTTGGAAAAAGGAGGATAATATCAAAAAAAACTATTTACGTAAGTAATTTTTTTTTTAGTAATATTATTTCTGGTAAGGTCTATATTATATACGTTCATATTTATTTTCAAGCACTTTAAAATAAAAGTTTGGTGGTTAATCTATTTATTACATTATACTTTTAAAAGTGAAGACCTGTAATTGGCTTTCTAACACTATTCTACTGTTAATCTGTTGATTTAGCTGTAAGTCTTCCATAGAACAAATAAATAAATATTTGTTTGGATTATGCCGCAATTTAGAAGGTATGGCACGTGGTTAAAAGTTACAAAGCAATCAGGGGCTAGTAGACTAATTTATAACGGGACTGGTTGACCTAGCCTTTAGTAGTCTGAATTTAATTCAAATCAAATAAAGTATTTTTTTTGACTCAATTTAACAAAAAATACAAAAGTTGTTGTTTCAGAACCATGTGGACATCCAAAGTTGTCATCGATAAAGCATGTCAACATTATCAAGAGCATTTCATTCTTAAAATTGGTATACTTACATTTTCATAGAATTGATAATTTTGTTTTAATTAAGAAAAGATAAATGCAATTACTTTATGTTCTTTTATCCTATATGTCGATTGATTTTGTACTAATTACTCTATAGGTCAACTTACCTCTAGCGAAAAGTCAATCAACATAGGGTTGACTTATATTTTAAAAATTATTTTTTATTTGAAATGGTTTCAAACAAAAAAAGGTTTTTTGTAAGTCATCCAATTATGAAGAAAATATCGATGAACATACATAAAAAACATACAGCCGAACATAGTACCTCCTCCTTTTTTTAACCGACTTCAAAAAAGGAGGAGGTTCTCAATTCGACTGTGGTTTTTTTTTATGTTTGTTACCTCAGAACTTTCGACTGGGTGAACCGATTTTGATGATTCTTCTTTTATTTGAAAGCTGGTGCTTTCCGCGTGGTCCCATTTCAAGTTGGTCCAGTTCTGACAATAGCATCCATGAGAAAACCATATATAAGTCTTTTATGGAATAGTTTTTTTTGTTGAAGTCAGTTTTTTTTTAAATAATTATTAAGTCGCTTAATAAGACCTACTTTACTATTAACGATTTTGGTAACATATTTTGCTTTGGCCTTGAAGACAAATATGTCATTGACTTATATTGTACTACTACTGTATGACCTAAAAATTTTAAGTAAGAAATAAACGAAGGCAATTATCTGTTTCGATGTAAATGCCATTGAAAAATGATAAGGATCTTATCGTTTTTCTTCGTAAACCTCTTCATGATACGTTATCAATAGCGATACCATATAAAATGAATAGTGATTTTAACCACAATATTAAGTGTTTTTCACTGATAATATATATACGTAGTAGGTAATCGATCGATAAAGTTTGAATTTAAAATATCCAATTAACAGACATCTTCTTCACTACATAGTATAAAACAAAGTCGCTTCCTGCTGTCCGTCTGTCCCTATGTGTGCTTAGATTTTTAAAACTACGCAACGAAATTTGATGCGGTTTTTTTTAATAGATAGAGTGATTCAAGAGGAAGGTTTATATGTATAATACATGCATAATATAGTAGAGAAACACTGATAACTTTAGAGGTTTCTAATGTGATGTCGTAAATAAACACATTTTTTTTGCGTTTACATTGCAAACGCTGGCTGAACCCTACGAGATATATCAAAATAATGTACCACAGTATTGTATACCTTAAAAAGGTCTACAAAAAAGTCTGCAATGGTATATGTTTATCTCTTAGGGATAACCCACAATAACCATTTTTTATCCTTTACTTTTTACGAGAAATAATGGCTTATTTACGAAGCGATTTTGAGCAATACAGCATTAATCCTTATCCAATTAAGTACCTTAAATACATTGTGCATTTAATATAGATCAAAATGGCCTATTACAGCGTGTAATTTCAATGAATATTTTCGAAGATATTACAGATTTAAAATACAGGGACATAGCGGTTCGCGGCGGTACCGGCCAGAGGGTTAAATGTCGCTCTTTCAAGAGTAATCTCTGAAAAAAACATGTTTGTATTGTCTAATGACAAAAAAGCTGTGAACGTTGTATATAAAGATATTCTGTAGTATATTTAGTATCATCATTTGATTGCACCCGTGCGAAGCCGGGGCGGGTCGCTAGTAATATATAAAACAAAGTCGGGTTTGTTCGAACACTTATAACTGAAGAACAGCTGGACCGATTGTCATGGTTTTTGATTTATTGTATTTGTCCCGAATAGCAAAGTAACTATGAAAAACATTGGAAAATTGAGAAAAAAAAATTAAAGAAAAAATAATTTCCCATACAAAATGTTCATGGGTTCCGTAACTGTCAAACATTTAATGCTCATCCCGTCGATGCGGTAAACTCTTCCCTCAAATTAAAGGACGTATTTAAATAAAGGTTTCGAATCGACAAGATAAATCCACAATATTCGGATAATGGCGTATTTTAGATTTAAAAAATGTAGAATAATGTCAACTTCAACTTTTGGTTTGTGGCTTTGTGGAGTTACCACAATTTTGCCAATGTCAAGTAGGTATATGGAGGACAAACTGTCAATAATGAAAAAGGATTGACATATAATAATATGTTAGTTGTCAAATATTTATGCGTGCGTTCAGAAATTTATTTTGTGTAAACTAAGGAAAATATATCAAGCTACTTAAATATGGAAAAAATGACAAATGAAAAATGTTTTTCATTCATTGAGGTAGTTTCAGCTGTTAACCGATTTTATCGCATCTGCCAATTATAATACGAAGCTGTTAACCGATATTATCTAATCTGCGATTATAATCTAATATTAATAGGTAAAGAGAATTCTTTGTAGGCATTTTTGAGAAAATTTCGCCAATATATTATAAGCATAAGAAGAAAAAGTGCAAAAAGTTTAAAAATTACGTGAACACGGCTACATTAAGCGTCCAGTACATATGTTGACCTGTCACGATACGAAAGTCTATTTTCACGGACATTTCAAGTTATCCTAATAAACAAAATAAACGAACAAAAATTAAAACCTAATAAACTATGGTCGAAATTCGATCATCAGGCGATCCCTAGCATGGATTATGGATCTATTAGTTGTTCCCTCAGTTTCATTGACGTTTATCAGATTAGTTGATTTTTTACCGCTCCTTCTATGTGATAAATAGTCTACAAAGCCCTCCTTTAATCCTGATATTACCGCTTTCAAACAAACAAATATGAGCTTTATAACTTTAGCATAGATGTATAATTGCATTATTACAATGCATACCTACATAAGTGTAAACCGTTATAAACTCACACCAAATTAGTAAATTACCTGTACATTAGCATCCTACGTGCATCTGTTTAACAATGTTGACATTAGTTTTGTGTAACACGTTCATCGTACCTGTCGCACTCACGATGTTTTACAATAACAAACGCTAAAGTGACCATTTAAACTTTGATTAATGTGATACATCTCTTTATTGTGCCAGAAAAACCGCCATCCCAGTTTTCAGCACAATCAACGGCATTTAATCTTTTTGTAGTGTAAAAACGTGTTGTATGGCCTAATAAAATGGGTAGAACAGTGAGTACCTAAATCCTAAATTTCATGAAACGGATAAGACAAACGACAAAGTGTTCAAGTTGTTGATATTTGATGGAATACTAAAAACAAGAGGAATTTAGGGGACATCAACATTGACTCTATCGTGATTGGCTTCTTGCTTTAGGAGAACATCACGATCGTGTAAAATGACCTATCACGTCATTATTGTTTGTGCATTGCAATATAATAATTAATTCGCAGACGAGTGAGTTTGGCGACAATGGTCCCCGTACAAACGAAAGATCCTGCCATTAATGGTAACTGGGGGAACAATGCGGATAATTTATCTCATCATCTCGCATTACCCTGAAGATTCCTTCTATGCCACGAGGCACTTAAGCTTGACTACTAGAATTTTATATGGACATTAGTTTTGCTTCCATGCAATGTAAGCACGGACTTAAGTACTTAAATAAAAGAATAATTTATGGCTAACGTTAGATCGAATCTACATAGGTTAACCAGATAGGTTAGTGCGACGAGCATCATAATGGCACTTGGTTGATATTGACGGGTGTAATTATATGGTTATTTTTTTTTAATGTGTGGAAACCTCACGGGTCATCACCTCACCGGGGCCAAGCGATGAGGTGGTATGTCGGACTCGAACCGGCTAAAACCACACAGTGTTCCGTCACCGGGTCTTATAGCCGGGGCCTCAGGTGTACCCTAGAAAGGAAATCCCTGTGAACCCCGGCAGACTTGGCCGCCTGTTCAACCAGGCGACCCCACTATGAGGTGCAAATAGTCCTATCCCCTCTAGTTTAGAGAGGAACGCGCGGAACACGTCGCGCCACCGTCTCGGGCCTGCTTCTGCTAGGGTGACAGATAGCCCCTTCTGTCGCCCTCATGGAGGCCGGAGATCGTTTTGCACTCTCCGGCGCCTGGTGCGTCTTCTGCGGGACGGAAGAGTACTTGTTCTCTCCCGTTCCCTCTCCGCCGCTTCTTTGGCATCCATCACTACCTCACAGAATGAGGCGGCGGAATCCCACGCACTCTCGCTCTGGACCATGGACATAATCATGGTCTCCAGCGAGAGAATATGGTTAGATACTGTAAAATTTAACTTTTTTGGGAATTCGCCATTATGGCTTGATATCATGAGAACGCGAAAAATAATGTTTCTTAGTAATAAACACAGAATGATTTGGTTTTTTTTTTGTTTAGTATTATTAATACAGGTAATTCTTGAGTTTATTACAACATGTTCCCACAAAACCGTAACAGGGTTTGACTGTGAGTGGGTACAAATTACATTTTAAATAGTAGCCGAAAAGGCCGATTTACCTAGACCATATTATTAATGACTTACAAATAGCTATAAGTACGTGTAGATAATATATAAGTAACTATCAGTGGCGTAGCGTGCCTTGGAGGGGCCCTGTATCAAAATTAGTTGGGGGGCCCAAATGAAGAGTAAAGATTTCTCACAAAAGTAACAGAAATGCTTTAATCGGGAGAATCCCGCAATAACCGATGTAGAATGTTGCCAACTTTTTGGCGCACGCTTAACCCGGGAGAAAAGAGATTGCTTTTTTGCCTTTTGTCATTTCTGAAGTGAAAACTCTAAGTATTGGCACGTATGACAGTTTTTTTATATGTTTTTTCCCGGGAAGCACGAAAAGTGACATTGTGGATAACATTTTACTAATTTTTGCTTACACACGTTAGGGGCCTCTGTAGCTCGGGGCCCAAGTATCATTGATACGGCTGATACGGCGGTAGCTACGCCCCTGGTAACTATGTTATAATTATGTACCTATTCACACGGTAATCAACGCGATCACGAAACAGGCACCACATTCCTCTGAATTGCCTGACGTTTCGACCAGGTTTCGACCAGACAGACTGGCTCAAAAAATATCTGAAGTTAAAGGTTGATAGAATGATGAAAATGCTGAGTAAATATAAATTTGGCAACGCCGAAGTGACGTTTCAGATTATGCCAAACGTCATTTTAGCCATGCACGGAAAGATCCTTGTCGCACTATAGAAATGTTGTCAAGGTCCTGGTGCTGCAAATGATTTTATTATCGTCATAACTGCACCAGTTAAATAGTGGATTACTGAACATCCGGCAGTTTTACATTTAGCTAACTTGCGATGCTTGGTATTATAAAAACATGAAATGTATTCTTTTAGTGTTTAAATTTAGTTAGTCTATGCTTATCGTAGTTAATATTTGTAGTAATTAGTATTTAAAGTGTTTTTATAGCATTCTAATGCTATTTGATACCGGTCTGGTTTAGATAATGATTCGAAATGTTTAAGCATGTAGTAAGTTAAGTGCCGTTGCTAACTAGCTCTTATCGTCATGAGTAATAATTGTAACTTGTAACTGGTGTTTATGTGCGTCTACATCAAAATCATTGGAATGTTGGATATAAATTAAATATCGTCTTTTTTATTTTACAAATAAATAAAAACAGGACAAGTGCGAGTGTGACTCGCGCACCGAGGGTTCCGTAAGCAAACAAACTTGTATGTAGAAACTACATCCATCTCGGGAATCAATTCTCGAAGATTTTTGTCCGTCTTTTCCGAAAGACAAACTTAACTTTGCAGTTCTAAAAATACTCTCCCATATATCGATTTACAACAAAGTCAACTTATTAACCGCAAAATATAAGTTTGTATTCACAAAAACTATTCTTTTTTGCGATATAACAATAAATTAACGACTTTCGGATTTTTTCCTTTACTTGTACTGTCAGACCTTGCTTTTTACCAAATTTCATGCTTCTAGGTCAATGGGTTTAAGTTTTGATATATATGTTATATAATCCTATAGGTTTTGATTTACATGTGAAATGTTCAAATTTGTTGAAGGTATGTTTGCTAAGGCTTTATGGTCGTATCTTTTGATTGCGCTGTCTTAAAAGCTTGATTTTTTTTACAGCTTCAAGAGACCGCTGACGTAAGTATTTCATGTTAACTTCCAACTAGATGCCTCCACGGTTGCTGACGAAAAAGGTCTTGACAAACAGACAGATATGGCAATAAATTAACAACGTTCGGAATTTTTCCTTTACTTTCTTTGTGAGACCTTGCTTCTTACCACATTTCATGATTCTAGGTCAACGGAAAGTACCCTAAAGGTTTTGATGTACCTACGAAATGTTTTCAAATTTTGGAATTAAAAGGCCTTAATCTTTTAATTGCGTCGACTTTGAAGCTTGATTTTTTTACAGCTTCAAGGGACCGTAGACAAGAATTTTGTATGAATTTCAACTTAATGTGTTCACGGGTGCCTGAGAAAAAGGGTCTCGACTGACAGACAGACGGACAACTAAGTGATCCTATAAGGGTTCCTTTTTCCTTTTGAGGAACGGAACCCTAAAAAGAGAAAGTGTAACTATACATTCTTATATAACTTTCGTATGTCAAACCATATGCTTCAATAAGTATCTAGACGTAACAGCAGAGGTAGTAAAATTACTAAAGCATATCGCATTTTCAGTCGTAATAGTAATAATAGTAGTCGAAATACAAGCATTTAATATAGTGTAACGGATAACGAGAATACTCGTGATGTGGGAACCACATGATACAGAACAGAACAATATATTCAATAGTGATGGCGCGCTGCTAGTGACTCTGGCACCCACGTGTAAGTAATAGTGGTAGCGGAGCACTCCTGAATATATGCAACTTTTTTTTTCAGTAATTTTCTTTAACTCACTTATTGGCAGCGCCTCAAACATGACCTTGAAATAACCATCCGAAAGTCGACTTTTGTTAAACTTGGGTTCATGAAGACGTGGAATAACTCTACTCCAATTCTGATTATTTATTCGGTAGGCTAATGGAGATAGGGTTGAGTGCAAGTCGTGTCGATCTCTGCCCTTCAAGCGTGCTTCTCACACTTGCCTAAAATATCACCAATAGACGTAGGTTTTAACTCTATTACTTACTTTTCAAATCTGACGTCTGTTAGAGATCTGTTGATTGAGATCCTGTCGCTAGCCAGCAAGTTGAACTGGTTTTCTTGGAATTTATCCAACATCAGCTTTTCTTCCTCAATTGGAATGTTGACTGCCTTACCTGAAAATACACTTGCATTTTAATGCAAATAAGACTACAGGCATAAGATGCCGATTTAATCGCCCGTCATTACAAAATAATTATGCGCTTCGTGCTCTATATTATGCGCAGAGCGAAGTACGAATTATCGTATTCGTTTCATGCTATAAGAAAGCAATTTTCCAGTGTGAAATGACTATTTAATTTAATAAATATTATGACAATATTTTTTTGAAAATCGAATGCATACAGAATATTAGATAATGTAATTTTGTTTTTATCGTGGCTGTCTAAAGTTATGTCTTAGGATTGTATAATAAATATCCTCTAAAATATGAACATTCAAAGAAAAATTGTTTCCACCCCAATAAGTGGTAAAGTCGTTTTAGAAAGGTACTCCTTTAAGTTATCTTCCCGTTGTTCTACTCAACGCCCTCGTGATATTGTGAGGTTGGGATATTCCGATTAACCTTATAAAATGATTTGATGAACATCAGACGGTATGCTATGAAAAGTCATTGGAATAAAGAAAGACCGAGACATCTATATCCTACTAATATTATAAACGTGAAAGTTTGTGAGGATGTATGGATGTGTGGATGTATGTTTTGAACGGTAAATAATATTAACATACATACTAATATTACGTAATTCTAGTGGCTGTATATATGTATATATTAATAAGTCATACATGTCTTCAAACTACACGTCACGCGATTTCAGTCCTATAAGTTTGTAGTAGCTATATAAACAACACAACACTATTTGTACAGGTACAACACAACAGTGTGTTTTATTACGTATGTAATACGAAGACTGAGCCTAATTTACAATTTCTTGACTTTCGTAACACTCGTAGTATATTTATAACAAAGTATAAATATGTACATCACTAGCAGTTCCCGCGCGGCTTCGCTTGCCGTACATATTTATATATTTTGCACGGAACCTCATTTAATTTTCCAAAATGAAAGTAGCCTAACTTACTCCTTATAACACCTGCAGTGAAACTCCCGTGGAAATCGGTTTACCCGTTCCGGAAATTAGCCGGAATAAATAGAGAAACTTCCCGCGCGGCTTCGCTCGCGTGTACATATTTATATATTTTGCGCGGAACCCTAATTATTTTTCCAAAATAAAAGTAGCCTATGTTACTCCTTATAACACCAGTTATCTGCCAGTGGAAATCGGTTCACCCGTTCCGGAGATTAGCCGGAACAAACAGACAGACAGACAAAAATTTTAAAAACTGACTTTTAGGCATAGGTATCGTGCACATGACTGAATGGGCTTAAAAAAATTATTATTTTGACACTGCAAACAGACACTTAAATTTTATTTATTTGTATTGATGATGTAAATATAATTTCTCCATCTTCGTTAGCATATTGTTTAAATGCCCAAATATACTTTAATTGATAACCCAGGTAAAGCAGGATTTCCCTCAAATATCACTATGATATAAACGTATTACTTCTCCGTTTGTTTGCTTATTATTATTGATATACTAACGACTAATTTATGAAATGCATTATCTATGGTCATTCTCGAATCCGGCACTCCGACCTCTCGAGGGTCCACTAAATGAATAGATGCAGATGAATACCTGTAGCAATACATCAATATTTAAAAAAAAAACAAACTATTAAATAAAACACATGTGAAACGTATTTTTTTTAATTAAACTCCACATGTGTTGTTTTATTAGCTACTGGCGTGACAGAATTATTGTTACAGCAAATATTTATTTATTGCACTTCATAAAAATCTTGTGTATCTAAAGAAGCACGCTAGTTTATTTTCAAGGCCATTCCGCATATGGTAGATCTATCAATCAACCTCCAAGTTTAACGGAAGTTTAGGCCACTTTCATACTGATAAACCTTGAAAAGTTTGAGAGTTCGTCAGTGGTCTGCAATAGATTAAAGACAACTGACTAAAGCCTACGCTTGGCCGGAAAAAAATGTTTGGCAAGATATAGTCCTAGGGTAGGAAACCCCTACGGAAAAGATGTGTTGGATAGTCTGATTTATTGGTTTAAGTAGAGACCAAGTAACGACTCTATAGCGGTTCCCGGAGGCTTCCTTCTTAGGGTATCCCGGGTCCCTTGCAATAGACCCACTTGTGACGGAACACCGTGTGGTTTTAGTCGGTTCGATTTCGACATACCACTTCATCGTTAGCTTCGGTGAGGTGATGACCCGTGGGGGTTTCCACAAGAAAAAAAATAGACCAAGTAACGACAAGGAATCTTGACGTTTTTGAACATATTTTGTTATTATGGTTGTAAAATCCGACATTACAATACTTATAATTATTTTTATACTAGCTACAGAGCACAAATATGTTTTCTAAAATTATTTTCTCTGGTGTTGTGCAAAGTTTTATTTCTAATGTAGCTAAAGTCAACTTAAATGTTAGAAGCTGTTAGTTATGAACAAAATAAGTATCACACAGACACTAAAACCAGTTACTATAGAGCATGTCATATTACCTATTAGTCCATTAACTGGTATCGGGTAACACTGACCTCAACCACAGTCAAATTACTGTGCCTCAACCACTTCCAATAGATAGAGTCCGATAAGCAAAAAATAACACCGCAAAAACGGCCTCGAATTGTTAAACTTATTAGCCAATTCCCAAACGTAAAGTGTGTACCTACTTATAACATAGTGTTGTAAGTTAACTAAATTAATGAAATCTGCTAAACCTGAAGAGTTGTTCTTATTTGTTGAACAAGCTAATCTCTGGAACAGTCACCGGATTTGAAACATTCTTATTGCATTAATTTAATAGCCTAATTTCTGAATATAGGCATTTAACACCCAGTTATGACCCTTTAGAGCAGAGCAGAGAAAAAAAACCTCGGATCTAACTGCGGAGAACAGCTAGTAATAGGATAAAATTATAATGATAGATAGATATACTTTATTGTTTTTTTATGGTATAGGGGCAAACGAGCAGACGAGTCACCTGATGGTAAATGACTACCGTCGCCCATGGGCACCTACAACTCAAGAGTTACAAGTGCGTTGCCGGCCTTTAAGGTAGGAGTAGGGGAAAGGTAAAGGGGGGGAGGAAAGGGTTAGGCGTCCGGCCTTACTCACTCGGCGGAAAGCAATGCAATTATTGCTTCACTGCCGGTTTTCTGTGAGGCCGTGGTATCACTCCGGTCGAGCCGGCCCATACGTGCCGAAGCATGGTTCTCCCACGGGTATTGTACACCAAAAAATAAGATAGGTATGTACCTACTTAATATTGTATGTTTGGTATGTATTAAGTAGCAGTACAATGTGCCGTCTTATCGCAGTCTGCGATCTCTCACAGACAACCTTTGGTGGACTATACTGTATAGTAATAGGTAACTTGTGGTGCACATTAGTTTTACTTACTAAAACAATAACATACATACATATGTACATACATATTTATATAAATATATAAACACATAAAGACAAAAAAATAGGTGTAGGTTATTACAAAGATAGGTAGTGATCCTTGACGAGTTTTTTGGAAAATAGTGACTTTGCCCGTCTGGCAATGCATTTCATAGGCATAGCTTCCACTGTAAGAGATATGTCAGAAAAAGTTGTGGAATTAATATTGCACAACTTTTTTTGAAGCAGGTATTTCTGCGGGCGAGAAAGACGGTCGGAGTTACTTGGAGTGGGTTGCGCGTCATGGCGGTACGTTATGATTTAGAAACCAATAACTGCTTACCATGAATAATTTGTCATTGTTAAAAAAATAACGCTTTCAAAAATTATTTGTTATTTTTTTTTTTGAACTAAGTAAAAGTTCTGCAAGGGAGTTTTCGACGTTACATGAATAATTAACTCATCTCACAATAAGAATTTCATCTCGTCTTTTTACATTAAGATCCTTATCGTTCAAAAAGATCTTAGTAAATAGAAAGTAGACAAATGGCGTATCGCTGAAAAACAACGAGTTGTACAACAGAAAGTTTTAAGACGTATTCCTACTTAAAATCTAACTTCAAAATTATAATCTTTGTTTTTTATTATTTTGGTACTAGCAATCGTGAGGGTGCCTCATGTAGTGTGTGTATGACGAGATGGTATGTACAATGTACATAGGTATTTTTTTATGCGCTGATGATGTTATTTCTCTTGGCCCACGTTCGCTCGCTCCGAGCTTATTTGTGTCTACTAGGCTCATTTTCAGACTGCAAGTTTACTCGACAACCCGATACAAGTTCTCTGATACGGAAATAGAACCTAGGACCTCACGATTGCACGCAAAATGTAAGCGCAAACTCGGTCACATTTGGATATTTTTTCCTTCACTTGAGATGAGATCTTGCGTTTCGCAGAATTCAATGACCCTAGGGGAAGTCTACATACAAGTTTTTTTGAATGATATTTGTATCATTAAGGGTATAAGTGTATTATGGGGTATTATGGTAAGGGAATACGTCTTCGTTTAAAACAGTGATAATTCTATAAGTTAACTATATGTGTGTAAAATCGCCGTGATAAAGTGATATGTCGTGTTTTAATCGGGGAAGTGGTAGCTATATCGGAATCAAACCGGGAAAACCATCAAACAAATTTTGAATATTTTACCGCCAACTGAGTTTAATTATATTCTTTTCTCTTCGCCAATTTCGTAATTGTGATCTAAAATAATCCTTTCGCTTAGAAAGTGTATAAAGATGATCACCATTGTGTAAAAACATTTTACCAATTCAGATCATAATTCTTTTTTCATGATCCTTAATTGTGACAATGAAGAAAAGAATTATGACGTGATCTTTTACCTTTTGCGTGTAATATCGCTTTTATTTGATCAACCGCTTGTGTATTTTTTGTAATGGCCACAAGCGAGGAATTTTTTCCCTTACTACACTTTACACCTAACACTTTAACTTACGTAAGCGTTTACACTTACTAAGTTGCTGCGAATATTATCAACTAATGTACCCTATTTTTGGCGAATGAATATATTTCTTTCTTTCTTTCTAGGAGCCGTTCTAAACAATTTACCTGAGCTAGTGACCTGCGAGCTAGCTACATTAAGATGTCCATGGGAAAACGATTCGACGTGAGGTCAGAACAGCTCCAAGCATCTGTCCTTGCGACGTAAAGCATACGCATATCACGGAAAACTGCACTCGAAATTGGAAAGGTTTTTTCTTTTGTGGAAAGGTCTAAATTGTAGGGAATGAGGGGTACGCGCGGTATGAAAACTATTTCACTCTATAACCCTTGAGAATTTCAGTTTCTATAATATTTTTGCGAACCGGGAAAGAAAAAGTTATAATGGCGCCCCCTCTCTCCAACGTTTGATATAAATTACACTATATTACAAAATATTATTTATGTCAAAAGTAGTTCAATTCAAATACCAATTATGAGAGGTCAACGTAAGCCATTGAACCTTTAAACCATATATTCACTAAGAGACGTGTAAACGTGGTATAACTCTGCGACTTCATGGAACATTGTCGCTCGACATTTGCCTTATCCACACATTGAGATGTCGCCGATGTTTTAGATATAGTCGTAGATATGTCAGTATATTCAATATAGTCGCGATAGACTTCAATGCATCTTCTTTTTATTTTTATAGTCTCGATGTGAAGTATCCCATAATATTTGAGAATTCTGGTACAACTCGATGAGGGTAGATACAATTTCGTTGGACCACACAACTGCCATTTCGCGGAACACAAAGGAACACGCGTCGTAATTAATCCAAATCTATCGGGCAACTGTCGACGGACACGAAAGTCGCGCGTGTCGACTCTCGCAGAAGGTCGACTGGCGACATGTCATGCGACCCGTAGATGTCGCAAGCGATGTCGGGCGTGATGGCGTGCAACGTCGCGGAAAACGAATATTTTGTGTTTGGGCAACAACAACAAATTTCCTTTAGTGAAAACGGGGCATCAAGGCAAGGCTGTTAGGTCGCATTTATTTGGCACAAATTTGTTAGCAACAGCCCAGCACCCGTCATGTCCTGTCTAGAGAACTCGTTATTACAGCAAAATACTTTCTAATTTTTGGCAACTATGCTTTAAATTGAAGAGAGCAATGCAGTATTGACCTCTACCACTTGGTCGACGTGCAGCGGCGCGCGTCGCCCGCGTAATATCCTAATTAGGAATTATCCTTACGTTACAGGGGCTTCACCAATATACAATAAACTGATACAAAGTGCACCTAAGTGGTATTGTCCCATGCGGGCATTGATATGAACAGCACTCGTCGCTGTTTCCCGAGTAGCGAGTGGGCCAAATAGACCCACCAGGATATTCGTAATCTATCGTTTATAGTCAGGCAGTCATAAGTGGCAAAGCTCTCTGGAAAATGTTACCTTACGGAAATGTTTAAGTCAAGGTAATGTTAATTTATTCACTCAATTCACCAAATTCAATAACTGTATAAAGGAACTACTTCATTATAATTTAAAGGTTCAATGGCTTACCTTGACCTCTCATAATTGGTATTTGAATTTGATTTGAACTTTTGACATAAATAATATTTTGGAATATGTATTGTGTAATTTATCCCAAACATTTGGGAGACGGGCGCCATTATAATTTTTTCTGCCCGGGTCGGCAAAATCGTAGATCCGGGGCTGAAGTCATTAACGTTAAACCTGGGAACCATTTTCGAAATAGCATCGTTAACATCGTCAAAGTATTTAATCTAAATAACTATCTTGTGGTTGTTCTTAACAAGATGAAGTAAGTCATTCATGCAGTGGCGTACCTTGGGTGGGGCAAATAGGGCACGAGGCCCCGAGCGCCGTTTAAAGGGGTGCGCAAAGTCGCTAATTATTAAAATAAAAGACAATAAACCAATTCGGTATTAAACAGTTCTTCACTGCATTAAATTTGTATCTTCTCAATATGTTGCATTACGAGGTTGCAGGGGATCACACACTTCAAGCGATGGAGCCACATCCAGCAATGTTGGATCCTTGGATTAATAAAACTCTTGGCCATGTTCAACTCCGTCATTAATAACCATCTCATTCATGTTAAAAATAATCCCGAATCCGAATCCGGAATTTGTTACTACCCTCAAATTTAAAACGACCACTATTTGCCAAAGTTTATTATAAGCCATTCGCCAATCAAAACTACGGTCTCATGTTTGACTCGATTCCTAATCAGGCATATTGTGAGCAGATGTCAGAAGTAGTGAGATATGTAGAACTTAATTTTGAGAGAAAATCAGTTTGAGCTAGAGAGTCCTTTCTTGGTTTCATCTAGATAAGTCAAAGTGACGAGTGAAGTTTAGTTGATTATATATTTCAAAAGCTACAGAATGACGATATGGATCTACAGGATTGTCGTTCACAATGTAATGAAAACGGTGCCGTGATGGCTGGACACCGAACTAAATACACCAAAGAATAATTAAAAGAATAAACTGGTGATATTTATGAATTGTGAAAACAATTCACTTAATTTGGTCGGAGTACACGTAGCGAAACAGGACACTTTTGAACTTTTGGAACATATTCTTTTCTCATTCCACTTTGCGCTGGAAAAGAACTTAAAAATGCATGCCTGTGGTTGTTAAATGCGAGTCCCAAACAAAATAGAGTGCAAGGATTGAAGCAGTAGAGCCAGGTCACAATTATCTTGAAAGTATACTAAACCTTTTCCAAGATATGACAGACAATAGCGACCAAACCACTAAAACAAGGATGTTAGAATTTCGGAACGCTGTTCTCGCTTCCATTGGCCGTGTCTAAAAGCGGCTCTATGCAATATTAATATTTAGATATCAGAATATTTTTCAAATGAAAAGATAATTCAATATTAGTGGGGAATGGGTGTAGGTTCGGAAAGATGTCAAAGATGAAAAAAATAATGGCTGGCGGCCCGCAATGCTGGCATATTGCGGCGACCACAGCGAGCGATAGCCGTCAAGAGTCATAAGGGGATAACGCACGGTTTCCTTCGAAGCGGCGAGTCTCCTAGCCAGAACTGCACCATGGGACCTTGAAGCGAAGATCCTTGCGCCGTTATATCAATGGCGCAAGGAGCGGGACCTGGGACCCACACCTCAGGAAATTGAGGTGCAACGGTCTCAGCTCCGTCAGGTCCTAATGGCAGAGTGGAAAGAGCGACTTGGGCGACCGAGCGCAGAGCACGCCACAATTCTGACGGTAAGACCCATCATGGAGGATTGGCTCGAGAGGCAGCACGGCGACCTCTCCTACCGGCTGACGCAGGTGCTGACCGGCCACGGCTATTTTGGAAAGTACCTGTGTCGCATAGGCCAGGAGCCAACGTCCGCATACCATCACTGCGGAGGCTGTCGCGCGGATACTGCACTCCACATTTTAGTGGAGTGTTCAGGGGGGACGTAACCACGCCGCGACCTCGCGGCGGCTATGGGAGTAGGAAGCCTCTCGCTGGAGACCATGCAATGAAGGGTGTCAAGGCCCTCCGCACGCAAAGGCATGGCTGCCTTTTGTTTAAGAGGCGGCCCAGGTCTGCCGGGGTCCTCGGGGACTTCCTTCCTAGTGCAAAAGACTCTTTTGTGACGGAACACCGTGTGGTTTTAGTCGGTTCGATTCCGACATACCACTTCACCGGCAGCCTCGGTGGGGTGATGACCCGAGGGGGTTTCTACAAGATAAAAAAAAATTGCTGTAGTTTCGGAGGCAGGGTAGACCGATAAAATAGGAATGGCATGAGTAATGAAAGGATCGCTGGATTGTATTGTGTATGAAATTAGTGAAAGGTTTACCAGTTTGCATGAAAGTGATGACAGATTTGGATTACTTCCACCTTAACAGGGAACAATAAAATTATACTAAGAAATATTGGATATTTGCGAAAAAGTGTCAACGTAAAAAAATCTCAAGAGCTACTTAAATCAAGTGTGCAGTACAGGGATGAAAGTATTTCCAAATCTGCGCAATTCTATTCAATTTATATTATTCTGCTCACAATTGCGGTACCCTCGCAAATTGTGATCGGTCTTACAGTGAATTAAAATGAATACTTTCATATTTGATGTCATAGGTCAAGAAAGGTTATGCGGCCTAATTTTGCTCAGCGTAAACCGAGAAGAAAACGAAAAAACTGATTTTAACAACATGTAGATAATATTCAGAATTTTGTAAGATTTATGACTGTTTTTACTACTGTTTACCTTTTAATACGATTTTTCGCATAATACGCCATTTTATGTCAGTCCCTGCAACTTACGGCATGTTTTCATATATTTTATCACGCTCAATACTATTCGTCATCCCGTTTAATATGAAATCTGTACACGCGTGTTATCTCACGCGGCAGCGAAGTTAAGGTCGTGTTTCAAGAAGGAGAACCCGCGATAATACAGAGTTTTCGTGGATATTCTAACACACAAAAAAAGGCACTAATGATGAGGAGTCAACTCCGATTCTATCGAACGCCCAGGCATTATTAGCAGTCAACAGTTCTTTGGGTGAAAGCGAAGATGCACCACAAAATATAGACTTTCTGAATACTGTTACCTAGATAAGAAGTAAGAAGATCCAGCGCTGTGTCTTTGATACCATAGTGATATGGCAGTAGCTTAGCCAGAGTTCTTGAAAAGAATATTAATAATGTATGACCCCTTATCTTACTTAAAAGAACTTCATAGCACATACACAGGTGGTAAGAATAATTTTCATTATCTGTAAACTGTGTGCTCTGCTACAATACTTAGTAGGTATGTAACTGCATATTGACTGACTCTATACCACTGGTTGGGGATCACTCATAGACTATGCTCACAAATCCTTAGTGTGTCAATATTGGTTTACGAAAATGCAACCCCCTTTGTGCCCTCTATTGACCCTAAACTGCAGTCTCAATCAGAAAAGCTATGACAAAGATATTTCATAATTTTTTGCCTATTCATAGGAAATACACCTCTAGTCTATATAAGTATGCAACTGTAATGGTTTCTGTAGTGTTGCAGTAGTAGAAAGTTGCTGTGAGCTTAAGCTGTGAGTGAAATATACCACTTTTAGTATCCTTCTGTAGCCATAAGTATTAGTATGTGTAATCTGCAATGTAGTTAAATAAGTCATGAAATTGATTTCATACCCATCTCTCCTAATGAACTTCCTACTGGTTTGACAACAGGTGCTGGCTCCCACCTCTTAAGCCTTGAGGCTGGATATAGTGAGAGTGATATGCCATCTTCCCCTATATCGTCTTGTCCCAGTTCATTCTGTTCCAAGTTGGTATCATCATCATCTATCTGATCTTTTTGTAATGCTGCTGCTATTGCTGCCTTCTTTCCTCTGTACTCTTCTTTAACCTATTAAAAATATTAACAGATATAGTATCTATAAAGGTGTCTGCTATAAGCTTATAAGCACCACTTAAGTTCTGTTCTTTTTTATTTTACAAGTGTTAAGAAGAAAAAACAAAAATCTCTGTTGGCTTATACACTTTGAAATTTGATTTAAAAGGGGGTTAGGCTAGAATTTTTTTTATAACTGATATAAAAAATTAGCATTTACTTAGAATATTTTACTTAATATGTTTGAGTTTTACATGCTTGAGAATAAGTTGATAAATGGCCAAATAATTGAAATCGACACTGAGTGCAAAATAAATAAAAATTGGTAACATACTTAAACATATACTAAAATTAAATTCATTCTTATTAGCATATGTATGAAAAATACAATGGATATTACAAAATGCTTACAAGGTGTGGGGTGCAATAAGTACTATAAAAGATTTTAAAATATTCAAGTAGCATAAACACATGGCTGTTGGTTTATTGGGATTACTAGTCTGAAATCAAAAAGGAAAATACAACTAAAATTCTGACTTAAAAAATTTAGATTAATAAGAAGTCTAAAGAGTTGTTGAATATTTTTTTAAATTAAGTATTACTAACTAACAAACCCATTAATTTGAAAACTGATTTCAAATTGAGAACTTTCATCTAGGATAGATAGAATCACTCAAGAATTAGAAACTAGTAATGCATCCTTTCACAAGTCAACTCATACTAAATGGTAATAAATATGATGACACCAAATACCAATTTACTTTTATTTACATTTTTGTAAGCATTTTGAACTAATTTTAAAAATGCTTATTATGTTTATCTCACAAGTTTTGGACAAATTAATTAACACTTCCAACTTTGGACAAATTATTGAACTTAGGCTAGTGTTTACCTCAATAACATTGTCAGTGGGTTTTTTACTGCAATCCCAGCCGTCACCGAAACAGTCGGAGTACATAGCCAGCAGCATTACATCTACTAGGAGCCATACTAACGATGTGATCAATATAATACGGCATGTGTGTATCCGTATTTTACTCCGGAACATTTTAATCGATCAAGTTCGTACGCACTAGAGTTCACTGCCTCATGACAACACAGCCCCACTAAAGTCACGTTATCTTCCAAACCTGCAATGCACTCAAATTTTAAACAAACCATATAAAACTGACGCCAAACATATTCACCAAATAAACAAGAATTTTCGTCTAGAACTCCGAATGTTTTACTAAGCGGCATCAAACTAAATATATGAGCACTATTTTACAGTAAGTAGGTTTCCGGATCTAAAAAGTGAAAAACCACTAAATAACTCACTAGAATTTTATGAATAATTAGTCAGCACTTGTTCAAGAATATGACTTAATAAAATAATACTACAATTGGTATATTATTCATTAAAATATATACCGTATTGTTATGAGTGAGATTTTAACTATTTGTATAGTATCGCAACGACAGTGAATGGCAGCTCTCGGCCGACATTCAACTCGTTACAATCAATTCCACGAACAATCGCCAATCGCGACAAGCCAAATTGTGCACGTCAAAACTTTCTATCATGTCAAACTGGGTTACCATTCTGCAACATTTATAATATTTATTTATATTTTTTGTTCTTATTAAGACATATTGTGAATAATAAGAAATAACACTATTTTTATTTATCTATTCACGTAAATAAGACATAGTCAAATAATCTAACAAAATCCATGAAGTTGCAGAATACAACCGAAAAAGCAGCATAGAGTAAACAAACATTACCAAAGAGTATACAAGGGTCAAGAAGGGTCATTTTCAAAAATACGTCATAAAATTGTCAGTAAATTGTTTCGTCAAGAAATTGTAAAAATAAGGTCGTGTTCAGAATAGATAATATTTTACTATGATATTTCCAAATATTTAGACAAAAAATAAAACAACGCAAAAATCAGTAATTCGTTTCATTCTGTTCTTATATTAAATATCCCGTATTTATTCTGACCTTTTCCTTCTATTCTTCAAAGTCTTAATATTAATTGGGGTCTCTTCAAAGTCTGTTTCTTAAGTTCCTAGAATTTACTTTGATCTGTTTCATCTTCTGATTTTGTTAATTTAATCCCTGATGGCGAAGGAACAGGGTTGTCGTAAAAGCTCCTGATATTTTCTTTGTTACAAAGTTTTGGAGACAAACGACGACGACTTCTTATGTTAATTTTTTTTGTTAATTATACGTCAGTAAGTCAGTGTCAAGAAATTGTTTTATTTTTAAGGACATTTTTTAAATGTTGTTATTTTAACTTATTTAACGTCAATTTATATGGATTATCTGATCGTTCTATCGATCGCACGTTCCCTATCCCTATATATCTGTCGTAGGACTCGAGTATGCCGTTAGGCCCGTCATTGCAGTTTAGGAAACATCCATCCGGGTTTCCCCGGATTTGTCCTAGTTTAAAGGGCGTCCGGGGAGTGTCCGGGCGGGGTTTTCAAAAAGCGTCTGGGTAAAACCCGGACACTTTGTGCCACTTATAATTATTAGATGAACAAGCTGTTTAATTTAATAAAAAAATCTAATTGGCTTTTTTTTAAGATGTCCAGGAAAGAATCTCGATTTCACACATGTGTCCGGGATTTTTTAAGAGATTGTCCGGCGTCGGCAATTTAAGTGATGGCAGGCCTGGGGAAACAGGAACACAAACTATAAAAATCTTTTTACCAAAAAATTAAACCGACGAAAAGAACTAAAGCCAAAAAATAAATAAACCTCTAAGTCTTCGTTGGTTTACTTTTTGGTAAAAAGATTTTTATTTTTTTTCATCATCAGCTCAGCTACATGATGTGATGATTTCTAAACGCAAATACCTGATAAAGTAATGAAAAGTAAACAGAAACACCATTCGTTCCTATAATTTTCGAGGGTTTCTCTCAATTTTATCAGGATCTTATCATCAGATCCTGACTTCCTTGACATGGGACCACCTTTGAGGTATAGGGTATACCTAACCCTAATCTAATCTAACAAAAAAAGAATAATCAAAATCGGTTCATAAATAACGGAGGGCTGAACCTACATAAAAAAAAATATAGATACAGTCGAATTGAGAACCTCCTTTTTTTTTCGTCGGTTAAAAATATATAAAACTGAAATAGACTGGCAACTTGTTTTGTGTACGTCAGCGCCCCCTATGTCAAGCAAGAGAACTACATTTGATAGTGAACGTCCACAAACTGTAGGACCTACAGTGCCACCTGTGGCAGCATAAATCGACACTAGAGCCACAGGGTGGTTAAACTTTTTAGATGTGTTATCGTGTTGTCGTCAATGTTTAAATTATATTGAAATCGTTATTATTATTCTCTTTATTAACATTTAAATACATATAAATTACATTTTTAAATACATTATTATATAAAAAAAAATATATTTAAAAATATAAAAAATAGTGTCCCACCGGTATCGGGTACAGGGACCAAGCTACCGGTGGTTAGGGTTCCAGAGACAGAAACCTCCTCACTATGCGTGCCGTGTCGAGAAGGACTGCCTTCTGCATTAGGCTCTTGATCCAGCTGCCTAACGTGAGCCTCTGAAGGTGTTGGTCGAGGCTCTTAGCAATTAACCCATGGGCCGAAATGACTATCGGCACAATGATTGCTGAATCCACATCCCACATGTCGACAATCTCGTGAGATAAGTCCAAATATTTTATTTCTTTCTGTTTTTCAGCCTTCAAGAGATTGTCGTCATGGGGAATGGTGATGTCAACAATCATTGCTCGGCGCTCTAATCGGTCTATCACCACTATATCAGGCTTATTGGCAACAATAGTCCTGTCAGTGATGATAGATCGATCCCAGTACAATGTTGCACGACCATTTTCAAGAACTGGGTCGGGCACATACGTGTAGTACGGTAACTCGACATTATTATTATTATTATTATATATAATGATCGTCAGCGTGGCCAGAATATGTCAAAAGGCCAAATACTATTCAAATCCGTGCATGTCTAAGAAGTAGAAGAGACAGTTAGAAATAATGAAAATGCACTAATAACTTTAAAAATTGTAACACAAACGAAAATTTCTAACGTTTATGATGTCAAAATAACTGTTAAGTATTTTCTGAACTAGGTTTTTACGTAAATATTTTGTGTATATTATTATTTATGTCCATGTCGCCTTATTTTCAGCGTGTTTGCAATAGAAATATTAGAAGAGTAAATTGCAAATGTAAGGCAGGCTAATCTGAAATATAGAGCTGCATATTGTAGAATGTTTAGATGGGGTCCAGTTATTTTGATGTCTACTGAAATAAAATTATTTGAAATTATGTTTACTTACAGATTTGTTTGTATTAAATAGTACTATTACATACAAAACTTAGGTAGTTTTACAAATAACATTATTAGTAATTTCTAAATGTTTTTGAAACTCATACTTAGGTACATATTATTATACTAACTTTTAAACTTTCGTGGTCCATGATATAATATTATTTATTTTTCGACCTGGTTGCTCTGGCCACAGGGTGGTCACAGGCTGACACTGACTGGCTCAGCAATGCACGCCCTCCGTCCGCATCAGGGTTGCCAGACGAGTGCGAGTAAATTATCGTATCAATATTCGAAAATTATTATCGTAGCAGATGAAAAATTATAGTACAACCACCAGAACCGCGAAACGTGCTATTTCGTAAAACTAGAAATAGTATAGGAATTTTAGGAAGTTGTGAAATTAGACAGAAATAAAAAAACTTATTTACTATACTTTTTATAAAAGAGGGATTATCGGGATCACTATTTACTTCTGCCTCTGCAGCAGCGCCAGCCGTTTTTCAATAAAGGACTGCTGAAGTCATTCGAGATATCATTTTTTCAGTTGGTTTAAAACTTGCCTCTCATTGTTGGTTGCTTCCGTGTTCTATTTACCTGATATCCGTTACTTTTAAGTATGTCCTGAACATGATCCAGCTCTCGCTCCAAATTTTCAGGGTCACAAAGATCATATGCTCTGTTCTTGAGTGAAATCATAATAGATTGCAGGTGTACGGACTGATGATGAGAGGTGGCCTGTAGGTAGCTATCGGTATGAGTAGGCTTGCGATACACACAGTGCGACAAGGCAATCAGGTAATTCAGAAAAATGTAAAACCATTTCGTGATCGCGTTAATTCCCGTAAATACATAAAAATTATTATACTTATTATTATGATTATTTTCTGCATTTATCGACTTATGTCGTTATAACCATGGAAAGTGAGTAGTATTCGTGGGAAAGTAATACAATTTTATACTGTTTAACTTTTTTTTATTTTTCTTTGAAGTGTTTCAGCATCTTGACAACAATACATTTTCACTTAGTACTTCTACTTCTATATTGTGATTATTTAATAACGTGAAGTGCCAATGTCAAGATAAGAGCAATAATTTATAGCACTTTGATGTCAAGTATTGTTTACGTAAAATATTAGGATTTGCGCCACCAGGTGGCAGAGCCATAGTTGTGCACGTTCCGTAAGTACTGTGCTGTTATTATGTCAAACCTTAAACCGTCTTCATTCTCATACTAGTTCATACGTAGCGTTTGTATTACTCTTTGGTCTTCATCAGTGCCCAGCCCGTCTAGTGCTGGATTGTTATTTTTAGTTGTTAAATATTATATCTACTCTATAATATATATCTACGTCTGAGCAACGAACTACTGTTAAGTTAGTTTTACAATTAAGACTGCGACTGTTAAAATAGTTTTACAAATATTTGTAGAATAACGTGAGTGCAACAAGAAGATCTCATCAATGTGGAATTAATCTTTGAACATAGTAGCTGTCAAGATTTTCTTGTATCTTCATAATCAATTAAGCAGCAAGTGGGCCAGAGTTATTTCCCTTATCAAATATTTTCAAAAGCGAAAACTGCACTAAATATAACCGGAACTTCAACAAAAGTATGTCTATCAATTTTACATGACTGCATTTTTAATGTTTTAAACTTGTTTTTACATACATATTTAAATTTATAATTATGAACAGAAACAAGAACAGTTCTAGGATGGTGAGAAGTGATGAATTCGCTAATGAAGCAAAGAATGCATACAATCTCATAACAACCGAGGATAAGCCCCCTGATATTAAATATGAACAAGAGAACTCATGGGTGGCTGGAGTTCAGATGTTTATATCTTTCTTACTGGCTGGTTTTGGTATGGTGGCAGCCAGTTTATTATTAGATGTGGTACAACATTGGGAAGTTTTCACGAAAGTATCGGAAGTATATATTCTTGTGCCAGCCCTCCTAGGCTTGAAAGGTAATCTGGAAATGACTTTAGCATCACGATTGTCAACACATGCCCATTTGGGTCATCTTGACACTAGTTTGGGATCATTGGTAGTTGGAAATTTGTGTCTCATTCAATGTCAAGCTGTCCTTGTAGGCTTCCTGGCTGCCATGGCCGCAGTTGCTATGGGATGGATACCAGAGGGACAATTTGATATTCATCATGCATTGTTGTTGTGTGCCTCTAGTGTATTGACAGCATCATCAGCTAGTTTTGTACTTGGTATCATTATGATAGGAGTAGTAGTTGTATCAAAGAAGGTTAATATTAATCCAGACAATATAGCCACACCTATAGCAGCTAGCTTGGGAGATTTGACAACCTTGGCACTCTTGTCTTGGATAGCATCACTATTGTTCAAATCAATTGGCACAAGTGTTATACTACCATCTATTATTATCCTTGCTGGTGCTTGGCTTGTGCCAGTTTGTGGGTATATTGCTTGGAAAAATGATTTTACTCAGCAAGCTTTAGATGAAGGATGGGTACCAGTGGTGTCTGCTATGGTCATTAGCAGTGCAGGAGGATTAATACTAGATCATACTGTGTCAATGTACTCTGGAATTGCAGTGTACCAACTGGTCATTAATGGTATAGGAGGCAACATGGTGGCTGTACACGCCTCTAGATTATCTACTCAGCTTCATACTGGACAAAAAGAAGGTTCAGTAATTGGAAGTACAACTAAGCTATTGCTATTAATGGTCATACCTGGCCAGTTAATTTTTATTTATACTATAGGATATTTAAGAGCTGGCCATACATCTACAACACCTACATTCATATTGATTTATATGTCTGCAGCTTTATTGCAAGTGTTTCTGTTATTAACAATCAGTCATTACATGGTTCGTTGGATGTGGGGAATGGGTATGGATCCTGACAATTCTGCAATACCATACCTAACTGCACTTGGTGATTTACTGGGAACAGCGCTTCTGGGTGTGGCCTTTAGTATTCTTTTTGTCATTGGAGATAAAGACAGTGATGTAGGTGACTAAAGGTACTTAGACTGTGTAAAAATTGCTTATTAACTTTGTTTTTTAAATATAAGAGTCCCTTTACTACACATCCTGTTTGCTCCTGACCATGAATTTTAAATATGATTTGCTAAAATGCAAGGCAGGTTAGAACCACAGGATACTTTGGTATGATGAAAATGTTAATTAATAATGATTTTCAATAAAAAGCATTTGCAAAATTTACAATGACAGCCATTATCTATTTTGCACAGAAACTAGAGCTGTTTTGAGGCTGCACTACTTAACAAAATGATAATCATTATTGAAATTTCATGCTTTACCCTTATATATATTGTAGTTACATGACTTGTTGTCAGCATACAGAAGACTTAAAAATGTACATAATTTACAATGGTGCTATTGATATAATTAAAATTCTTTTTAAATAAAAAGACATATTTTTATAAGTATATGAATGGAAACATATAATAACTACTTTTAATCTTGTGAAATAAATTTGTTGATTTTTATTTTTTAACTTTATTCCAATCTTGTCCAATGATGTAACTATACCCTTTTTGATGCCTTAATAGTTTGGTTATAACTAGTAGGTGCTCTAAGTGTAATACTACTTAAGTACTTGGTATTTTTAATTGTGCTGGTAAGTGTCTCATGTTCTTAAATATTTTTGATTTAGATATAGCCCGTTTGTTGAGGAAGATAATAGGCCCATATAATATTAGTATACAAATTTAACGCTGGACAAATAGCTGGATAAACCTATTTTTATTATATAGCTTTATCCTGTTCAATTTACAATTCAAGATCCAAGTCTACCTAAATAAATTCGACTTTTAGTCTATATTAAATTCGAAATAAGCAAGTGCTTCAAAGGTGTATTTGAGCTGACCAGTCACGGCACCCAGTCTAGATAATCAGACACATTACATCCTATAGAGCTCTACATGATCCACTGATCCGCCACAGCAGTCCACACTATGGAAATCCTAGTGCCTAAAACTAGCAGGTAGCAGCTAGGTCAATTCGAAATAAGAGCATCCGCGCTTGCTAGTTTAGCTCTGTAAGTTGGCGGAGGGAAGTAATTTTTTTACAACTTTTTTTTTTGCTATTTCAATTGTTCTTTAACTGTTCTAAAAATGAAAAAAAAAAACTACATACTAATCAACTAAATGTCTGCAAAATACAACTCATGTGTGTAATTCTGCCGTCGTAAATGAAAACACAGTAACTCCAGTTTTTGTGTAACTATGTTCTCATTTACAACGGCAGAATTACTAACTCGAAAAACACGATAATGCAAAATTAAAGTGTAGCCTGGACATTCAAATTCATCTGCAGAGAACATTATATGGTTGTACAATGGATTTGCTCATAGAAACTTGCTCTAAACCAGTAGGTATTATTAGTCCCAATAAAAAAATCTTTTTAACAAAAAATTAAACCGACGAAAAGAACTAAAAAGCAAAAAAACAAATCTTTTAAATTTTGAGCTTATTTACATAAACTATCAAATTTTATATAAACTTATTTTGAGTCGACGCCAAACAAACCGATTAATTATCCAAATTTTATATGTACCTACATAGACATGGCTCTACGTAGGTAATTAATCATTTTATTATTTGGCGCCGACTCTATACCTAATACCTGACAAAGTAATGAAAAGTAAACAAACACTATTCGTTCCAACAATTTTCGACAGTTTCTCTCAATTTTAAAAGGATCCCATGATCAGATCCTGACTTCCTTGACATGGGACCACCCTTGCGGTATACCCTATCTAACAAAAAAAGAATAATCAAAATAGGTTCATAAATAACGGAGGGCTGACCATACTTAAAATCAAAATAATATATATATAATGGTCGAATTGAGAACCTCCTTTTATTTCGTCGGTTAAAAATAAAACAGAAAGATGACTTGTTCAAAAGTAGTAATTCAGCTGTAAAATAAAACAAAAGAATAGATTTTTTTAGTTTATTAACTTATGCTAACTTCAGATGTTTACTTCACTTCTCGTAACCTTCTGACAGCAGACCTGCAGGATGAGGCAGCAGTTGTAGAGAACACCCATGCACCTCCAGCAACAGTCCTTTTGCATCGTTTGCATGACCAAATGCCGACACAGGATCGTTTCATGGCATCCTGAAACAGATGAAATTTAGAATGAGTATGGACTCCAAAAGAACAGACTGACACAACTGGAGACAATGTTGGTCCTCATTTTTGATGTGTGAAAATATTTTTGCATTTGTAATGGAGAAGTTTCATGATGTTGATAATACTATATTTAATGTTATGGAATACAAATATAGATCAAACTAACAAATGACTGAAAAAAAAATAAAATCTATCAATTAATGACAGAGTTATAAGATTTATCGCTTTAGTGTGTAATGACGATGGTCGTGGTAGTGGTAAGTAGGGATGGGGTTTTTTCCTTCAAATCTTTTGAAATAAAAGGAGTTTTCTGTGTTATTTTCAACCTGTATTATTCCTAGATGCTGGCTACAGCTGAAAACAGTACTGCATGCAACTACAGTAGGTAACATTCTATTTAAGAAAACATTTCAATACTGTATGAAATACATACAGTCCATACAAATATTTTTCTACCCTTAGATATCACCAATGTAAATAGAATAATATTTCTTGGGTATAGAAATATCTATCCAACAAAACCTTGAAAGTCTTAATGCTTATATTGACAGAATCTATAGTAAATCTTAACATTGTACTCTTTACTTCTAGTTATAAAAATTTAATAGCATTGTTATTAGTCTTTATTTTTTGCAATTGAATTTTTTTTATGAAGTTCAAGTTGGTGTTCAATATTAATGTGTAAAATAATATTTGTAACGGATAATTTTAATAGCCAACTAACGTTGGGTTACATCCATATTGATAACGCTTGTGAAATCTGCTAATGCATATTGCCGGAAGAGTGTAAAGACAGAAACATACACAATATTCATACCTTGGAAAATAAATGAATGAATTTTGGGATACCTATAGCATTAAATATAACTTTTAAATTTATTATAATATATTTAACTAATACACTTGGTAGAAAACACAATGCTCTGACCGCAAATAAATCTAGAAAAAGGGTAAGAAGGTGCTCTCTATGATAGGGTTTATGGTAAAGGTACAGAGAGCTGGTTTGCAGCCTCTGAGTATTTCCGATACTAACCTTACCGCAGAACGAACAAGTGTATTTTGCATGCTGTGTAACTTCCATCTTTTTGACCATTTTACGGAGGGAAGCACCGTAACGTGTCCCATATTTGCCAGTGATTCCGACCTTCTTCGTGCGCTTGGCCTGAAAATGTTACAAAATTGATTATTTAGCACTGAAGAACCGCCACTAAAATTATGTTTGTCAACTCAAGTATTATTGTAAATATTTATAGAGTACGTTAACACCATTCACTGGCACCAATTAAAGACATTGTAACACTACTATCGTTGTAGGATTCCTAAGACATTTTTAAATTTATTTCTCACCATTTTAATAACCTGTCTAACTCAGCAGTTGACAGAAAAAGAGAGAAAAATAAATCCCAAAAATAGGGTTGCCAACCGTAGAACTTTTATGGTGGGTTTACACGCTCGCGTTCAATTCAAACCGACATTCAACGAGCACAAGCACGGGTGCAAGCATAAACTTAGTAGTATATTAAGTTTATGGGTACAAGTATGCGTGCATGCTTACGTCATACGTGTGAATAAGTAAATGCGCAGGCTGCGTGCCGGGCTGCTTGCCAGGCTGCGTGATGTGCGTGTAAACCCATTATGATCGTACAAACAGCTCTAAAAATCTCGTATCGTGGCTTTCAAACCACATTATAGATTTACTTTCATTTTTTCATCAAGAATCAATATTTTTTGTTATAAAACCGAAAATAAGGTAAGTAAAATAAAAGTGTGTAGAACAAATGTGTCGCGTAAATTCAAACGTAGGTAAATCCATTTTATGTCATTGCGAGATATAGGTAAAAAATCAATTCTTATCAAGATTTAGACTTTTATGGGAAAAATTAAATTATATTTGAGGAAATAGATAGTAAATAATTGAATTCTGTAATCAAAATATAAATACACATCCCAGAAAACAAGAAAAATGCGTATTTACTTTGGATTTACCCTTCTTCGTTAGAACAGTTCGTTATTGAAAAAGCAAGGCGAGGAGTTAACTATGTACCTTAGTTGGGGATACAATTTTTATAAAGATCCACCATTTAAGTACCATTAAATTTGCTGTAAATTTAATTAATCACGTAAAATCCGGCAGATGCGAAGAGAAACTTTCGACGTGTCTTAGTCAACTGACGGCCATGTTGCATAAATGGAGCTTGCTCATTGGTTCAAATGGATTTGTCTTCATTAGGTAAAAAGGTCATAGTGGATTTGACTTTGTTTGATATAATTTGTAGATTTTATTTGCAATTTTCTTCAAATTTAAAGGGGTTTAGCTTTATTTGGTAAGATAGGTAAAAATAAATATTTGTCAGCAATCTCGGCGCACCAAAAAGTCAAATATTTTATTTTATGGATTTACCCACATTTGATGTTATGCGACACAAATTACTTCAACAAATAAAATATTGATATTACATACATCATCAAGGTACAAATTTATTTAGGTAGACAGGATAGAAATATAGCAATTAATATTGGCAGCCGTTATAAACATTTTTTTTTGGTGTTTTGCGCATGGTTCGCTAGGCTGGCTAACACATTTTTTTATGATTTAAATAAAATTACTCTTCCATTAAAATGATGTAGTTTTTTATTTTCCTGGTCAGGCAATAAGGGACTAGGACTCTAAGGACTAAGATATACGATCTTTGTGTATTAATTTTTCTTCATAAACGTATTAAATAATGGAACGCAATCACCAAGAAAAACTCTTCATCTAATAAAATAGCCTCAATAACTGTCAAAAACAGTGTTGTCCAGCACTTGTCAGGCACGGAATGCGAGCATATCCAACGACCTACAACTTCCAAAAAGGTCGATCTTTAAATTGATGACACCGTCTTGAAGTCTGGATGAATTAGTTATATCTAAATTCTAATTCAATATGCTGCGAATGATTATTGTACGAAACAATGTGTTAAACGAAACCATAAAAAAAGCACTTCGGACAAATATCACGAGATGTATTAGTGCAGAGTTGTCTAGAAGGAAATTTTCGAACAAGTGAGTTCTTTACGGTATATATAACTATATTATTTATTTAAGAAGATCATTATTTAAATACTTATTAATTTCATATAATATAAACCGACGAAGTGTTTCTTCGACACTTAGTTGCATAACCACAATGACAGACCACTCGTGAATAATTGTCATATTTTGCCTATTATTTACCGGCTTCTCAAATTTTTCTGAATTTTTTGTCTTTGAATATTGTCTCCATGCTTCAGTTTGCTTTATTTAATGGTAACGAGAGTCTATTTAATGGTATCTCGTTTTTCGCTTGCTCGGCGAAGCAGAAATTCGTATTTCTTGAAGAGTCTAGACTCAACATTCATGAGTATTTGTCTCCTCTGAATTAAATAACACTAACAAGTTCATATTACCTTTTTACCTTTATATATTGGCTCTTATTGTGAAATACTTAGGTGATAGGTGTCATATTTCCATTTAGATATATTCTTTTTTCTAATTAATCTTGCAATATTACACTTTACACTGATAGTCATCTAAGTGTTCTATATCCTATACTAAGTTCTACTTCTACTTAACATATTACTTAATTTCATATTTAAGTTTTATTGAGGTGTATGGTGTGTAGTATTGGTTAATAGTGTGATATAAATATTAATGTTCACCTTTTTAATATATATGGTGAGTATATAGAATAAGAAGGCACACTTTTTCGAATAACAGCCTTTCTAGGAGTTATACCATAGTTATGTGATTATACATTAAGTGCATTTGAAACTTTATCTTAACTTAGTATTACAATATAATCTCAGAACTTTAATTCCTTAATTTAAACAAATAGTAACTAATAGCACAGACCTGAGACCTGCTATAGGCATAAGGACAGGAAGTAAGTAGGCATGGTCTTCCCATTAATTGTGAAGTACATAGAAATATGAAGCAATATTGTTATTATTACTACTGACCTAGACCCGAATAGATTCATCTGGGAAGGTCAGCTAAAATTAACAATGGTTCTTCACTGAAGAGAGATGATTAAATACCATTTGTTAATATCTGAGGAGGCCTGTGCCAGAAATTGTTAAATGTTACCATGAAGTGTTAGTAAAGTAGAGACAATAGAGTGCCATTTACCGAGTTCCTGACATACAGCTTACATTTCTTCCAAATTCACCAGACCTTTCCTACATGCTTGCTGGTTACAGTATATGTATCAAGGAATACCCACACCCACAGGAGCTTTGTAAAATTCTACAGACATTCACTCATCATTCATTGTTTCAACAAAACATTTTCTACTTATTCTTATCTAATTGAAAGTTGACTGATTCTTCACAAAAGTGTTGATGGTAGGACAACAAGTCATTGCTATGCAACATTATTATACTTCAAAACATTTAATATTATTTAGCTATTGATAGAATTTCTGATGCTATTAAATGAATCAGATATAGATAAGACATAATAACTGAATGATTTTTATATTACAGTGTGTGTTAATGTTACAGAGCTAACAATTAAGATTAGACAGACAAAACACAATATATACTTTGTTTTTAATTTAGTCAAAGCTATCTTGATAGTGTTGATAGGCAGGTAACAGCTCATTATCTTGAATTGCTGTTCCATTTCTCAATTATAGTAAAGTAATACACAGCACTAGCACTATGAGAAATTATTATTTTATTCTGATTATAGTATATCAAATTAAATTTAATTATTTTCTAATGTTATATTATGTTCAATTCCTGTAACTGTTCCATCAAACTTATGTTTACTTAAACATTTTCAGTGCCACCCCAATTTACACTATATCCTGTACGATGCCGCGAACAAATTGTGTTGAATGCACCAGGCGTGTCACCGGCACTGGAAGCTGATATAACTAGTCACGCTAGGCGTGTTCACCGGCATTGTACAAAGGCAAATTGTTAATATTGTCATTTTCTGTGTTTTACCAATGTGTGTAAAATGTGTCATTTGTTTAGGGTATATAAAAAGTAATTTACCATAGTTTAGTGCTTTTGAATTTAGAAAAATGTCACAAAATAAGATTGAATGTAAACAAGTTTCATAATTATGGCAGAAATTGTCAACATTTTCCTAACACCAATAGCGCCTTTTAATTATTCGGAGAGAGGTCATAAAAGACGTGCGGTAGCTTCTTACTGTCGATCTTTCGCGGATTATTTTTTTTGTTTTGACAAAAGATTCCTGTGCAAAACCTTTATTTTAAAATATATAGTCATTCTACAAAATGAACACAAAAATAATATATTATATATTACGAACAAATAATGTCATCATTCAAAAATTCTAGCATCAGATTGTTCACGACTTTTTTTACCCCATTTGCTCCTTATATCACAACTTTTAATGCATCGCCATAGAAATGCTATATTTTGGTTGCCAGCCTGTGCATAGACATCTATTTTACAATGTTATCGACGTTTTTGTTTTAATATTGTAACATCTATTCAAAGTGTATAAGTTAGCGCATTATTTTTAAAGATAACGCACATACTTAAATTTTCTAGAATAAGCATATCAACATATTTATTTAAGTAAAAGTTGCCGATTGTTGACAATCTATGCAGCTGAACACGCCTAGCGTGTTCTCGGCATTGTATGTATTTTTTTGTGGAATATAAAAATCAGTTTAGCACAGGAGCCACTTCAAATTAGGTTAACTTATCATATAATTAACCTACACTGTTATATTTAATACATAATATTGCATAATCTCTAAAATATTACCGAAACATTGTGGACACGCCAGGCGTGTCCACGGCACCTGGAGGAAACTTAGAAGATCACACCAGGCGTGTCGCCGGCATTGAAAGTGTTAAAGAAATAAGACCTTAAGTTTCACTCTGCTTGTTTAGTTTTATTCCTGAGTACTTTTTATTAGAAATTGTTGTATGTGAAATCTATCGGTCTTCATCCAATCAATTTTGTGTGAGTGATCATGTGCAATAAAGCTGATCAGTTATTCTCACAAAAGTATATGGAAATAACATCTTATCACAATGACATTGATAATATTAGATCTCACTTGTGTGAAAAAGTTACTAAATTATGTAACAACAGTTATCAATTATCAACAAGATGCTGTGCAGACTAGGTTAATACCTAGAGCAAACTGATTAACTTATCATGATGACTTTGATAGTACGCATTACAAGATCATTTCTATAATCTACTCGTAGAAGTAGATTTTCTATTAGTCTGCAATTAAAGCATGTAATCCTATCTGCTGATTTATACTTTCTGGTGAAATATTTATTCTAATTTTTTCATGGGGATCCTTAACACAGCAATCATAAACATTAGAATGGTCTAGATCTGAAACAATTAACTGTAAGAACGAACAATTAATATTTCTTGTAGAAATTGAAACAGACATTGCTTTATTTACAATTTATATGTGGTTTACAATTTTAGATACTTATACCCACTTTTTTAAATAATTGTTAATTTTTTTCCCAGAATTTGTAGTTCCGACATAAGTATACTGACTTTGCCACAATGGAACTCTATTCAGAAGAGATATTATTCAAATCTACCACCTCATCAAAAGGTCACATTGCCAGCTCTATCACCTACTATGGAGAATGGTTCTATTCTGAATTGGGCAAAGAAGGAGGGTGACAAACTCTCTGAAGGTATGTTGTTCTATCTTATTATTTTTTCATATCTCCAAAATTAGCATTGCTTAAATTGACAATATGTAAGTATAATGAAATTGGTTTTAGGTTATTGTAGAAGATATAAGTTGTATAGAGATCAATTCATAAGCAGCGGTAGCGTCGTAATGGCTAAGGCGTCACTTGCGATCAAGTAATTGCGGGTTCAAACCCCACCCAATACTCTACCGTCATGAACCGACTCCTAACACAAGCATTTAGCTTAGCTGGAGGGGTTAACAAGAATACTAGTAATGTGTGACCCACGTTGCTAGTATTCTAAAAAAATAAAAGCATTTTTCTTAGGACACTTCCTCAGTGCATATCATGTATGTCTAATGTCTTAAGCCCCATGGAAATTGGTTAGGAGTAAGCTAACTATATTTTTTCGGGTATAAGATATTAGACCGGCAGCTTGCGACAGATTTTATCGATCAATCGGATCACGTATGCCTTTCAAGTTGTTGATTATATAGTAGGTTTAACTAAAAAATGGATCTAAGCGAGATCGTGAGAGCGGAAAATGTAGCGTGCAATGTCATGTGAAATCGCAAAAAAATGATAATTTTTAATCGAATCACGTAATTGCCATTCATGCCTTGATTAAATTTATGAAAAATAAATCCAGCGGGCAAGCATCGGCGTACGTGTAGGTCGGGTCCCTGTGGTTGAACTCAGTCCTCGCATATGCAAAAAATAAAAAAAAATCGCCAATCGAATTACGCATGCTGTGTATACTAAATGGTTTATATTAATTGTAAAAATAATTTGTAACTAGTCGGCGTACGTTTAAACTTGGACCGAATTTTTTTTTCCATTATCGCGTTCGTACAATAAAATTTATTCTTAAATCAATTGAATAATAATTATTAAAAATTGTTGCAAAACACCGTTTTCATTGTAAAACAAAGAAATACTTACTAGCTGGCATATAATTATTTTAGGGTCCGGTGGTCGGAGAAACCAAAGAAGTTGCAAAATTTTGTATTTAATTTTTTTAACTTTAACACGTATTCCGGATTTTACCGTGTAATCATAATTTTTTTTATCAAATGCAAAAGGGCATACAAATTCCGCTGGGCAAAAACGCGTATAAACGTCTTTGAGAAAATGAGATGTACTCGAAATTTTTCAATTGAATAACGTATGCCCTTTGCAATTTCTTACTAAAATTATGAAGTTTAGACAAATGTAAAAGGGCAGACGGATTCGGGAGGACAATAGCCGTGTACCATGAAAAAAAGCAAATAAACTTTTTCATCACTTGGGATTTGTAAAGTAAATCGACAAATTAAAATAATATATCTATTAAATAATAACAAGAATAGTTGAGGACATTTTAGCCTTTATTGACATATAAAAATTTTGTCCATCTATTTTTAGATTTTTTTTTGGCAAGTCTTAAGGAAAACCAAAGTGTACAGAAAAATACGAAATTATTTCGTCAATACATACGTATTGACGAAATAATTTTTCGAAAGAATTTAAAAGGCGAGAAACAGCAGTATGATATTATATTTCATGCTGTACACACGTACAGCATGAAATATAATATCATTCTACTGTTTAAAATAGTATTTTAATAATTTGTTTTATACATATTTATGCATAGTAGCTACAGATTTTTACATTATTAATTTGTAGTATATATAGTATAGTTTATAATAACATAACATGCATTTGTATTGTTTATAATGGAAAGAACAGAGAAAGAGCACGTTTTTTCGATTGTTTTGCACCATTTAATACTTAAAAGTGTACAATAAAGAGAAATAAATAAATAATAGTACATTTATTTATTTCTCTTATAGTAAAATATTTTTTTTTGCAAATGCGAGTACTGCGTTAAGCCCCAGGGATCCGACCTACACGTATGCCGATGCTTGTCCGCTGGATTTATTTTTCATAAATTTCATCAAGGCATGAATGGCATACGTGATTCGATTGATTTAAAATGATCTCTTTCTTTTTTTTTCCCCACCATCCATTTTTTAGTTAAACCTACTATTTAATGAAAAACTTGAAGGGCATACGATCGATCGATAGCATCGATAAAATATATCGCGAGCTGCCGGTCTAATATCTTATACCCGAAAAAATATAGTTCACTAAATAATGTCATTGTTATTATTTTCATTTTTTAGGTGATCTACTCTGTGAGATTGAAACTGACAAGGCTACAATGGGGTTTGAAACACCAGAAGAAGGGTATTTGGCTAAGATAGTAACTCCAGCTGGGGCAAAGGGTGTACCAGTTGGCAAATTGCTTTGCATTATTGTAGAGAGTGCTGACGCGGTAGCTGCATTCAAAGATTTCAAGGACGATTGTAAGTTAATATTTAATTTATACTTCTATGATGATAGCTTTTTGTTTTTATTTGCCATGTGTTTTATCCTACTGAAAAAGAATTGCATGATATTATTTACTGCATGATTTAATAAATGCCTGAAAAGTAATAGGTCGGGGAAAAAGTCTTTTCGTATTTTGTATGTTTAAAATTGAAGAAAAATCTCTTTGGTTGTACTTTTTGTATCTGTCTGGTTTTAAAATCATTAAATATAGGACATTAAGAAAAATAAATATAAAACAATTGTTTTTTCTGAACGAAGAAATTCGATACATTCTAAAGTTTTATTACAAAAAACTGAAAAATGCTATTCAAGCCGCGAAAAAATTTGTGACGTTTATGGACTTAATGCAATGTCAGTACAGATTACTAAGTAGTTACAACGTAACAGATAAATCACTCCCTACAAAAATGTCCATACCTACCGTTTTAATTACCTACTCTTTCCGAGCTGCATGCGAAAATGATCTTAAAGGATTTTGAAACACAATTATTATTGCCTCGGGTTACCTCTTTTTATGTAATATTCAGTAGCTATATTTTTATAAAAAAAAGGCTATGTTAATTAAGTAAAGTTTTATTACACAAGCAATCGGGTATCATTGAGAAAAATGTAACACTAAATACTACGTCAAACACTTAACAACGAATGCACGCTACCACGAAACACTTAACGCCATAGCCATGTAGATCGCATGATCTCGAATAACCAAATCTCTAATTCACCAATTCGAATCACTTAAAAACAAATGCGCGCTTATAGAAATTATCGCCGAAAAGAAAACTTATCGCCGAAGAGACGCGACCTCGCTTAACCAAACCTCTAACGAGAAACATCAATAAATTATTAACACAATTAAATTTACAGTCAAGAAACCAAAAGAGCAAAGAAAATAGAGAAGAAAAAATTCAAAAAACATTTGGAAAAAAGGAAACAATGAAATTCACCACATTTCTAAATGGTCTTGCATACTTGTACTATTTTAAACGATGACTGAATTCATATTGACATATTTTAATTAGGAACTAAATAATGTATTGATGTTTAATATAATAATAATTTTTCACGTTTTTGCAACATTTTTCATTGTTGCATTGCTCCTATTTGTCGTAGCGTGATGTTATATAGCCTTCCTCGATAAATGGACTATCGCACATAAAATTTTAAGAATTTTTCAATTCGAACCAGTAGTTCCTCCTGACATTAGCGCGCTCAACCAAACAAACAAATAAACAAATGTAAAGAACAATGTTGCATAATATGTATATTGTTAATGCTCCTTAATAAATAAATAAAAAAAGATTCAATTTATGGGAAAAAATATAAACACTTATGTAGCGCTTTATATAATCTTCACTTCACATTCTTCACTTCCTACATTTTTTTTACCGATTATGCATATAAATAATGATTAAATATTTTAATTAAAGTTGCGTACATCCAAATCTTTTCCCAATCAAACGCGTGGAATTCATTACACGAGTAGATGCGTAGTTGTCCTTGACGTCAATAATACCGACAAAACCGAAAGGCGCCAAGATTTGGCCGGCTGATAGTCGATGCCATTTTTGAAAAAGTGGAGAAAGATTGGGCTATTAGTACTTATGATATAGCCGAGGAAATGAGGATTGACCACAAAACAGTTTTGACCCATTTGAAAAAGTCTGACTATACTAAAAAAATCTCGATATTTGGATGCCACACGAGCTCACTGAAAGAAACCTAATGAATCGTGTACTCATTTGCGAAACCGAACCATTTTTGAAAAGATTGATCACTGGTAATGAAAAGTGGCTCACCTACGACAAAAACGTGCGAAAAAGATCATGGCCAAAGGGTAGTCAAGCTCCACAGACTAGCGAACTAGCGACTCATCGCAGTTTTTTTGATCAAAAATCCCAAGATTTCAACAGCAATGTGATTATGTCACTACCTACAAGATAGCAACAAGTCATTTAACAAAATGGCACATATGTATATATATATATATATATATAATTTTTATTTTTTTATTTTTATTGTATAGGGGGCAAACGAGCAGACGGGTCACCTGATGGTAAATGACTACCGCCGCCTATGGGCACTTGCAACTCGAGAATCACAAGTGCATTGCCGCCCTTTAAGGTGGGAGTAGGAGGAGAGGGGGAGGGGGGAAGAGTGGGAAGAGGGGGGAGAGGGGAATAAGGGAGAAGGAAGGGTTCAAGCCTCCGGTAACCTCACTCACGCGGCGAAATGCAATGCAAGCATTGCTTCACGGCCGGTTTTCTGTGAGGCCGTGGTGTCGAGCCGGCCCATACGTGCAGGCTCTCCCACATAAATATTATAATTAAACTAAGAAAAAAAAGTTTGAATATGTTATAAAATACGTAGAAACTTTTTCCCCGCCTTATATGACAACTGAATGCATGTTTATTCGATTCCAATACTTTAGGTGTAAAACGGTAGTAGAATCACCCTGCGTATTAAATACCATCCATATTTAATAAACTTAAAACTATTTATTGTGCTTGAGTTCCAGCTCCTGTTATGGAGTTGAAACCTTTTGTGTTTAGTTCATAGACGTTAAACATGAGAAAAATTACTGAGATATATTGGTGAGTTCTGTAACCCATTAACCTTAAATTCTCAAGGAAAGAGATGGTGTCATGACAAATTCACTGTAAAAGTTTAAAATTAGATAAAGTAAAATATAGCTGTATTAAAAAAAAGTAAAGCATTAGGGCCAATAAAAAGTACATACAATAAAAAATTACTTAATTACATCCGATGCCAATCCATAATACATGTGATTTCTTTGTGTTGAAATACAATGACAGAACATTGGACAAAAAAAGAATCAACATAACTAGGTACATTAAATGCCATAAGTTTTTAGATAATAGATTACATTTTTTTTTTTTTTTGCTTGTTGAAACCCCCTCGGGCCGTCACCCCACCGGGGTTTTCGGTGGGGCGGTGTGTCGGAATCGAACCGACTAAAACCACACGGTGTGCCGTACTGCGCCTTAAATAGGAGGGATCCGGGAACAGCTTTTATTAAGACATCCGGAACCCTCCTAGCGCCTGCCGGCAAAAGCGCGGGGTGCCCGCGCTTTTGTAACTTCTTGTACTTTTGTACCTTCGGGTAAAAAACCTCTCAATTAGACGACGTCCAGGCACACGGGGGGCCACTATAGCGGGTGGAGGGGAAAACCCGTCCCAACCACCCGCGGCCACATTCAGGGCGGCATGAGGCGCTGGTAAGCGCGCCTCCGCCGCCCGGTTCGCCGGCGGCAAATTAAGTCCGAATGTAGGTCGTCCTCCCGGACCCTTTACGCCGCCTCCTTCTGCGAGATGACTTCCTCACAGAAGTTTGCGACCGCGGTAAAATTCCTGTCGCTACCGGCCATGGAGCGTATGACAGCCGGTAGCGACAGATCCTCTCCGATGACTGCAGTGAGGGCCCGACGCTTCGCTTGCCCAACTGGGGCAATCCGCTAGCGTGTGCTGAGTCGAGTCCTCACTGGTGACAGGCGGGACTCAATTCCCTCCTAGCGACCGAGTGTAGGTACTTCCCGAAGCAGCCGTGCCCGGAAAGAACCTGCGTCAGTCGGAAGGAAAGGGTCCCGTGCTGTCGCCCTGCCCACTCGACGATGACCGGCTGGAGCGCCTCCACGGCGGCAAAGCCAGCATGTGGAGCCTCCAGCCGGGACGACCAACGAGCCATGGTGGCTCGGCAAGCGGCCTCACGCCATTCGCGTACCTCTTCGGGCGGGGGCCGACTGCCGCTTCCCGCCCGGAACTCAGCCGTTCGCCGATATACTTCGGCGAGCACTTTCGCCTCCAAATCCCACGGGGGTGACCCGGCCAACGCGCACGCCGCCTCCGTCGACACGGTGCGGTATCCGCGTATGGCTCTAACCGCCATATCCCTCTGAGGGCGCCAGAGGCGCGCCCTATTCTGGGCGGTCAGAGCCTCCGCCCACACCGGTGCACCGTAAAGTGCCAATGACCGGACAACCCCCGTGTAGAGCCGTCTCGTAGCGACGCTGGGTCCACCCAAATTGGGCAAGAGTCGCCCAAGGGCGGACGCGACCAGCTTTGGAGCAAGCTCCTCAATGCGCCCGACTACCAGAGAGACTCCCCTGGTGGCTAGGAGATAATAGATTACATACTTTAACTATACCCAGTGACAGTGGTTGACATAGGTTGTATACGATGCATGATGATTTAACAGTAGGTAGATATAACAGTGTTTTCGATGTCCCAACAATTAATAAAAAATATTGCATGGCTTACAGTGACTTTACTTAATAATTGCACACTTTCATTTGCATGAGTTTAATAAAACTGTATTTACAGCTTCAGCTCCGGCTCCGAAACCGAAAGGTATGTAAAAAATAACTGAATTTGTATATAATACAATAGAAATAAGATCTTCAATTTTTTTTGTGGCTGCCTTTATGAATAGCTGCATATACAGGATGTATATGAATAATTTCGTTGCAACGAGTGGAAAGAGCGAGTATTTTGCCTTGACACGACAGCGATATTACGCACTATCTGCACGGAGTGATGAAAAATGGTTTTGTATATGAATCATTCATTTGCCCGCTGTTATTCTAATCGCATACGGCTATTGTCTACGTGAATCCGTATGCCTTCATAAAATTTGTCCAAATAGCATAATTTTGCAGAGAAATTGCAAAAGGGCATATTCTATTGAAAAAAAAAATATTTCGAGGGCATCTCGTAAAAAAAAAGTGTTGATTCGCGTTTTTGCCCAGCACAATTTGTACCTATGCCCTTTTGAATTTGATAAGAAATATATAATTACGAAGTTAAATCCAATAGGTATACATGGTTCGATGGATATGACACAAACTAAATTTTTTTCAGTATTCCAACGTATGTCTTTGGATAAGGCCTCGAAAATAAGTATGCCGTCAAAATGTTATATAAACATAAAATTAGAAGTAACAAAGGGTACAAAAGCATACATGATTCAATTGATGTAAAAATAAATTTTATTGTACGAACGCGATAATTGAAAAACAAAATTTCGGCCAAGTTTAAAAGTATGCCGACTTAATATAAACATTTAGTATACACGGCATACGTAATTCGATTGGCGATTTTTTTTTGCAAATGCGAGTTCTGAGTTAAGCCCCAGGGACCCGACCTACACGTATGCCGATGCTTGTCCGCTGGATTTATTTTTCATAAATTTCATCAAGGCATGAATGGCACACGTGTTGAAATACAATGACAGAACATTGGACAAAAAAAGAATCAACATAACTAGGTACATTAAATGCCATAAGTTACCTTAGTATACCCAGTGACAGTGATTGACATAGGTTGTATACGATGCATGATGATTTAACAGTAGGTAGATATAACAGTGTTTTCGATGTCCCAATAATTAATAAAACATATTGCATGGCTTACAGTGTACTTTACTTAATAATTCCACACTTTCATTTGCATGATTTTAATAAAACTGTTTTTACAGCTTCAGCTCCGGCTCCGAAACCGAAAGGTATGTAAAAAATAACTGAATTTGTATATAATACAATAGAAATAAGTTCTGCTAACTTTTTTGTGGCTGCCTTTATGAGAGCTGCATATACAGGATGTATATGTACATATTTTTGAATTTGGTTTTTTTTTGTTCCGTTGCTAAGAAAATCTATAAAAACTAACTTATAAAACTTTTTAAATTAGTTTTTGTGGATTTTCTTTTCTCAATAAATGAGTCCCGAAATAAAAAAAATATGTACTATTTAAAATCTTTAACTACACATTTTAGTTGCTTTTATGGGAAACGGAAGTAAACGTAAAAAAAATAACTGGAAATTCAAACCATCATAATTTCAAAAAATCTTGTAACTGCATGCTAGAGTCATGCCCTTTCAGTGGTTTAACTAAGTGTGTCATTGTCAGAACATCCTGTATACACATTAAAAAAAGAAATAAAATATTATGTCTACACTCATTTACATTTCTTAGACATTTGAACTCAACAGTTATACTACACTCTTTAATTAAAATGATGTTCCGTCCACAGTTCGCTTACAGAAGTAATTTGTAGATGGCAATTTAGTGTAATAAAAATGAACATAATATAATTATGTGCCTT